>VWZZ01003151.1:15439-38926 GCA_013399095.1 Psophia crepitans | reverse complement strand
GTCCAGCTCTGGAATCCTCAGTACAGGAAAGATGTGGAGCTTCTGGAGCAAGTCCAGAGGAGGGCCACAAAGCTGATCAGAGGGCTGGAGCACCTCTCCTATGAGGACAGGCTGACGGAGTTGGGCTGGTTCAGCCTGGAGAAAAGAAGGCTCCAGGGAGACCTGATCGCTGCCTTCCTATACCTAAATGGGACCTACAGGAAAGCTGGAGAGGGGCTGTTTATCAGGGAGTGTAGTGACAGGACAAGGGGGAATAGGTATAAACTAAAAAAAGGTGGATTTAGATTGGACGTTAGGAAGAAATTCTTTCCTGTGAGGATGGTGAGGCACTGGAACAGGTTGCCCAGAGAAGCTGTGGAGGCCCCATCCCTGGAAGTGTTCAAGGTCAGGTTGGATGGGGCTTTGGGAACCTGGTCTAGTATAGCGTGTCCCTGCCCATGGCAGGGGGTTTGGAACTAGATGATCCTTGTGGTCCCTTTCAACTCAAACCATTCTATGATTCTATGCCTTCATGCAGGCTTTCCTGGAACAAAAGTGTCTCCTTAACTTGCATTTACTGTTGAAGTCAACATATAATTCACTGAAGGTAAAAGAAACTAACTTTAGTATTCTCTCTGTGCATTTCAACTAGCTTTATCTGTTCAGGAATCAAATGCCCCACTTGGCTGTTTGGTAGAAAAATGTCTCCAGTTTATAAATATGGATTGATAGAAATGTTGGGCTTAATCAGAATCTTTCCCAGAACATTATTTCAATAGCCTACTTCTTTCCTAAATATAGGCATCTGACATAATGAAAATTATTTTTAAATGTGTAACATAGTGTTACTGAAATATTTTACCTGTGTAATCTGTACAGTTCCCTAATATTATAACTA
The DNA here is from genome assembly GCA_013399095.1 of Psophia crepitans. Classification (NCBI taxonomy): domain Eukaryota; kingdom Metazoa; phylum Chordata; class Aves; order Gruiformes; family Psophiidae; genus Psophia; species Psophia crepitans. Next base: position 38,049 of record VWZZ01003151.1, on the reverse strand, counting down.
TTTTTAATTAAATAAATGCAGATTTGGAAAACATTTTTACAATCTGGTAATGTTAACAGCATCATGTCTTTCTCATACCCCTCATTTCAATGTCCAATGCTCACTTGGTTCTGTTTTGACTACATACCCCTCCAATGCATGATTACCAAAAGTCCTAATGTTGCACATTGTTTCTGTAGGAAATACAATGTGGTGAATACAACCATTTACACTAATGAAATTAATTTCAGAAGCTTACGATTCTTTATTTTAGTTCTTTATTACAATATTTTTTGCAACTTTGGACCTTTGTGTATATATCATAGTATAAGTATACTATGTAAACTTCATAATTTCTGGAGGAATGACCTGGGAAAATAATTCCAAAACAGTTAAAACAGCAAACAGTTTTGCTAAATACTCTACAAGTTCTCTTTTATTGACTTCTGTGATTTTGATTTGAGGTTTCCTTTTTTTTTTTTTTTTTTTGCTATTAATTGCTATCAGCTTCCTTAAGAACTCAGTTTCCATGTAGCTGTAAAGACCTGGGAGCTGTTCAACATTAAGTGACAGTAGATAGGAGAAAAATAAAAAATCTTTACCAAAATGGACAACAATTTTACCTGGAGTTACAGGTTTTGGAAGGTCTTTCTTGAAACACAGTTTTACCTCTGTAGATTGGTGTTTCCTTTGTTTGATTCATGGTTTCCACACCTCTCATGTTCTTTTGAAATTAATGCCTTCACCAGTTTACCAATGGAAAAATTTGCTCCTGAATAAAAAAAAAAATCTCAAATAGAAAACCAAACCCAAACCCAAACGTCAAACTCAAGCTCAAACCAGTCCTTGAACTGTATATTGGACTTCAATGCTTATTGAGTAACACCTTCCCATCTCCTATACTTCAAGCTGATAAGTACCTTTTCTATTGAATGGTTTAAAGAATTAGTATGATTGGTGCTGTTAAACAGCATTAGTAGCGTGCTTATCTAAAACCACATAGATAAGCAAGTCTTTCATGGTGAAGATCCACCCTTTTCTGAGCCTAGGGAAGTAAAGGACTGTTTTTCTCCCATGTTTTACATAACAAGCCATGAATGAAGAAAGATCTTTTGTTGTCATGTGAAGTTCTTTTTCCAAATGGAACTTCATCTAAAAGGAACTTAAACAGAAAGTAGCTGACCAGTGCCAAAATATTTTAGCCAGAATATTCTACAGTAGGCAAAATCAATAGTCTTTTTAAATTTTTGATTCAAAATTCCTCACTCACTGAAGTCCTGTTCATGTTTCCAGTTTTGTCTTGAGGTCTTATTCTTTCACTGTCTATGCTGCCTGATAGGACAGCACAGACAACGCTCAGCACATCTATCCTTTTGGCTCACCATAAGAATTTTACAACCTACTATTGCCAGGAAAGAGACCTGGCTATACAGATCGTTCAAGAGCTATTTAATCCTACTCCTGAAACTTAGTAAGCCATAACTTTAGAGAGAAATTTAAAAGGCAGCTCCTGTGGCTGTGTCACTGTGCTCCTAGTCATACACATACAAGCAGGTATGACATCTGAGGTAGGTATGGTTCTTTTGAAGGATCTAAAGGAGCTGTGCCAAATATCCAGAAGGTCATGTACACTGAGTTGCCAGATCTCAGCATTTCAAGAATTTCACAGAAGGACAGACCTAAATAGGTGGAAACATAATTTTGTCATGGAAGAATGATATGGTCTTGAATCATGACAGGAAGAAGGAAGGGACATAAATGTTTGTGGCAATGCTTAATCAGGTATTTGCATTTTTTGATCCGGTACGGTCTGCAGACCATTGAGGCAGAAATGTCCTGTTGGGTGCTCCTTCCCCATAAGCTAACAGGTGATATCAGTCTTGGCGGTAGAAAAGACACCATGAAGGCCTTGTTCTTCTGGGTCTACTTGTGAAGTTCTGAAGGGCAGTAGAGAGGTGACCTGCTTGACTGGGATTGAGTAGATGATAGTTGCAGTTACTTGATATAAACTTACTTTCAAGTTTTCTCTAAGTTTTCTCTTTATTTAAGGCTTAGATAAGGGCAGTATCAACTACTGACCATTTTTTAACACCCAGATCTATTCAAATATTTAAAAGAAACATAAACACCCAGTTTCTACATCTCTAGATGCAGAATGCAACGGACATGGTTGCCTGGATCTGCTAGTAAAATGCCATAGGGCCAGTATTCAGACTCATCTTCATTAATTAGTTCTAGCCAACTTCAAAATCTATGTGTTCAGTTCAGACAACTCTTTTCTGACTTTTTACACGTATTGGTCAGATATGTAAATACAAGTTTTAAATACTTCAATTAATGGTTACCTAGCAAGTGGACACTAAAATGTATAACTGCTGTAAAACCTAAGAAAGAGATGAGACATGTTATGGCATAGCCTTCTCCGAAAAATGACGTGAACATATTGCGTATATGTGGATTCATATACACCGTTAATTATTTGTGTACTTCAGTTTCATTTTTTACTGCTACGATGATCAAAGCCTGTGATATACATACAGTTTGAAAATGGTGTGACAGAATAATTGGAAAGAAAATGTACTATATACTTTGTGTGACATAACACAATAGACATGTAAAAGGGAAAAATATGACAAATTAAAGCAGTTTTTCCCCCTATAAACAAATGTTAGACATTTTTTGTGGTTGTAAAGGGAAAATACATTTTATAGGTGAAGTGGTAACATTATATTACTATGAATATTATCATTACTACAATTATTTCCCTGCACAGTGTAGTTTATACATTTTGTTTCATGGTGATAAATTACAATTTTTACTGTTGTTGAGTGAATAATTTCATTGCTCAGGGGAGATATGAAAATTGGCAGTTTCTTCTAAACAGTTTTTCTTTCACTTAGGGATTACAGATACATCTACTAGAAATTAATAAAATCATAATGCAGATTTTATATTTTTGTTATTAATTCATTATTTACAATAACAATAATAATTATAGTGATAATTTAGAATAATAGTTTGCTGTGAGAATCTTTTTTTTTTCTGGATCAGCAATGTAAAGTACAATTCAAGGTTTTTCCTGTGAAATTTCCGTCATTTTTTCAAACTGGTAGTGCTTAAAGTTCTCTTTTTCCTGTTCAGCTCTGAGCACCATCATTAAGATAATCAGAGAAATTTAGAAACTTTATGTATATCTAAATAATATAGGTGTCTGTCATGTAAAAAGGTATGAGTCTGATGCATGGCTGAGGGAGGTGCTCCTGTTGAGTCGGGAGGTTCAGAAGATCCTCCTTGCTCTCTGAACTCCTCAGAGAGGAGGCTAGATGCAGCTAGGTCAAGTCTTAGTCCCAGCCTTGGTCAATGGTTTAGGTCTAAAGGATTATATGTGTAGCACTTACCAGAGTCAATATTTGCCTGTCAGAGCCCCCCAAAGAACTATGAGACAGTTTCACCACGTTGAGACAGATAGATAATTTTTTAAAGTGACATATGTAAGGAGTTCAGAATTGCCATTGATAAATATACTGTCTGCAATAGGGCTAATACATGATTACAATGCCAACAAAATGCTTTCCCAGGTATTCTTTACTAAAAAGTGAAGTTACAATGCTAACAAGAAGGTGTCCTTGTCTTGGGTGGAGGAGAAGGAGTACAGCCCATTGACTGCCTCTTCTGGGTCTTCATTCTCCTCTTTCTTCCTGGGGGTACTTTCCTCAATATCCTTTATATCTTAAACTTAGCTGTTCCCCTCCCTGGAGTGATGTTTACCATGATTTGGTGGAGAGCTGAGTACTATAGTCACATATGTTTAGTGTGTACTTCTTTTAGCTCATTATCATACTTAGGAGTGCCAACTTTAATATTAATTTCACTAATAATTAAGCAAAAAGTCTCACTCTGGGCACTGTGGCCTTCAAAAGTCTGTGTAAAAACCATTTATCTGTTTATTTCATATTCTTTAGCCAAAACAAGGCTGCCTTGCTGCCATAAGACTCCCTTCTTTAGCTGCTTCTCACGCCAGACTTTTGGATAAGAGTATACTAGTGTTTTTAACCTCTTACGTGCAATTCTCAGTCTCCAAGGGCAATAAGCATACTTATGTATGATATTCTCACCTGACTGTTATTGACTCATGCATACTATGAATTTGACACTTGAATAGCTAATATTCTCTAGAGAAACAAATGCATTTCCCTCTTAGTCTAGAAGGTGTTTTTTTCTTAGTTTTATTTTTCAATGTTTAACAAGGTCATTGGTGTTTTTGTTTACCTTACACGTTAATGAGTACTTGTAGATACAACAAATGTACTGTATAAATGAATCTACCTTATAAAGGCTAAATAATAAGGATTAAATGAACATGAGATGCCAGCAAAAGCATGGCTTTTCTATCACTTATTTCTATTTTTATAACCTCTTCACAATACTTTTAATTATTAAACATTTCAACATGATTGTACAGAGAATAGATTTAAGTAAAATATTCTTTTGAGGGACAATTAGACTAATCTGTACCACTACTCATTTTGAAGTAACCTTATTTCTTCCATGACATAGATGTATAAGATAAATATATATAAAGAAATATGAGTATTTTCTATGATTTTCTATGTATCTTCTATGACTTTCTTTCTTCTCCTATGCATACAAATGAAGTTGACTCCATTCAATTTTAACATTTAAAACTTTTAGGCACACTGCATTCCACTAGAACCTCAGGTCCTGAATTTGAAGGCCAGACTTCTTAAGCATAGTATAGAGAATTTGATGCTTACAAGTAGCATTCACAAAAACTAACAGCTACAGATTACTTGAGATGGCAATGCCAAGATATAGAAGCACTCTGAGACAGGTATTGAGAACATTTGATATTATATATCCTCAATAAAGAATTCTCTTCAGGAAATCCAATTCCAGGCCAGCTCTCTCACAAATTCTCTGCTCCACAAAACCTGCAGGTAAAGAGTTTGGCCTTATTTTATTCAGCAGTCCAGAGCTCAAAACACTTGCCTAGAACAGAGGAATATTTCTCTTGAAGGTTCTGAGGGAAGTGGTGGATGAAGTTGCTAAGCCAGTATCCATCATAATTGAGAAGTCATGGCAGTCTGGTGAAGTTCCCACTGATTGGAAAAGGGGAAACATAACCCCCCTTTTCAAAAAGGAAAAAAGGAAGACCTGGGGAACTACACATCAGTCAGTCTCACCACCACGCCTGGCAAGATCATGGAGCAGATCCTCCTGGAAACTATGCTCAGGCACATGGAAAATAATGAGGTGATTGGTGGCAGTCAACATGGCTTCACTAAGGTATATCACGCCTAACAAATTTGGTGGCCTTCTATGATGGAGTTACAGTGCTGCTGGACAAGGGAAGAGTGACAGACATCATCTACCTGGGCTTGTACAAGGCATTTGACACTGTCTCACATAACATTTTTGTCTCTAAATCGGAGAGACGTGAATTCAATGGATGGACCACTTGGTGGATAAGGAATTGGTTGGATGGCTGCACTCAAAGAGTTGTGGTCAAAGGCTCAATGTCCAAGTGGAGACTAGTGATGAGTGGTGTCCCTCATGGGTCAGTACTGGGACCAGCACTGCTTAACATCTTCATTGGTGACATGGGCAGTGGGATCAAGTGCACCCTTAGCAAGTTTGCCGACGACACCAAGCTGTGTGGTGCGGTTGACATGCTGGAGGCATGAGATGCCATCCAGAGAGACCTTGACAGACTTGAGAGGCAGGCCTGTGCAAATCACATGAAATTCAACAAGGTCAAGTGCAAGGTCCTGCACATAGGTCTGAACAATCCCAAGCACAATTACAGGCTGGGCAGGGAAGTTTTGGATGCCCCATCCCTGGAAGTCTTCAAGGTCAAGTTGAATGGGTTTCGAGCAACCTATTCTAGTAGACGGTGTCCCTGCCCATGCCAGGGAGGTTGGAATTAGATGATCTTTAAGGTCTCTTCCAACCCAAACCATTCTATGATTGTTTTCTAACATTTGCGCTTCCTGATTTTGGGTTCTGAGTTGATCAGACGGTTTAAAACAGGTCTGTTTGAATTGCAAATAAATGTTGTAATCATTGAGGTTCTGAGTAGTCCTGCATGAGTTTGTCTTGAAGCCATTTTCCTGTGTATAAATTATTAAATATTCACGGGCAAAAGAACTGAAAGAGAAGTTTCCCAGGATCCCAGGGGAGCATCCTAATCATCAAGATGTTGAATATCCTCGTGTGAACTCCTTTCAGTATACAATTTAAGCTATTTCTCTTTGTATAAATAATTAAACTGAATTTTGGAGCAGAAACCAGTAATCTGGCTCTTCTGTATTCCAGAAGAGAAGACCAACGAACAAGGTATACATCAGGTTTGCGGGTTTTCCTTCTCTCTCTCAGACCCATTGAATGTTCAATTATTTAATAAGGAGTGAAACGATCTCAGCTGGAACAATTACTAATCATACTAAAATAGCCAACGTTCTGGATCTAAAAATATTGCTTGGGATCTTTAACTATTTAAATTCAGTTGTCTTTATGAAGCGGACAAAACAGAAATTTCATAGAAACATAAAACCATATAATGGATTGGGTTGGAAAGGACTTCAAAGATAATCTAGTTCCAACCTCCTGACATGGGCAGGGACACCCTCCACCAGACCAGGTTGCCCAAAGCCTCATCCAACCTGGCTTTGAACACTTCCAAGGATGGGACATCCACAGTTTCTCTGGGCAACCTGTTGTAGTGTCTCACCACCCTCACAGTAAAGAATTTTTTCCTAAGATCTAATCCAAATCTCCCCTCTTTTACTTTAAATCCATTCCACCTTGTCCTATCACTACGCTCCCTGGTAAACAGTCCTTCATCTTTCCTGTAGGCCCCTTTAGGTACTGGAAGGCTGCAATTAGGTCTCCCCAGAGCCTTCTCTTTCCCAAGATGAACAGCCCACTGGAGGAGAGAAGGCTAAGAGGGGATCTGGTCATTGTTCATAAATATCTAAAGTGTGGGAGGCAATTGAATGAGGCCTAACTCTTTCGGGTGGTGGGTAGTGAGAAAGAACAAGGGACAATGGGCAAAAACTAGAACACAGGAAATTCTACTCAAACATGAGAAAGAACTTTTTCAAAGTGAAGTTGATGGAGCACTGCCACAGGCTGCCCGGAGAGGTTGTGGGGTCTCCTTCTTTGGAGATATTCAAGACCCATCTGGATGCGATCCTGTTCAGCCTAGTGTAAGGCACCTGTTTTGGCAGGGGGATTGGACTCAATGATCTCTAGAGGTCCCTTCCAACCCCTACCAACCTGTGTTTCTGTGATTCTGTGAACCCCAACTCTCTCGACCTGTCCTCATAGGAGAGGTGCTCCAGCCCTCTGATCAACTTTGTGGCTCTCCTCTGAACTTACTCCAGCAGCTCCACGCCTTTCCTGTACTGGGGACCCCAGAGCTGGACGCAGTACTCCAGGTGGGGTCTCATGAGAGTGGAGTAGAGGGACAAGGTCACCTCCCTTGACTTGATGGTTCATAATCTTTAATTTGGGCCAAATGACAGTTTTCACTGTAATCAAATCTCATACAGCTAAAGACTGAGCCAGTAGGTGGAGGAAAGAAATCAGTGGAAAAGATCTGGAACTCTCCCATAGGAATGTCTAAACCCACAGTGAATCTAAAACTGAGGAAGAATATCTTCAGTGGGGCTGCAAACCAAATTTAATTAATCTAGAATGAAGTAAGAAAATGGAGGCAGAAACTGATTTTAAAACATTGATTTTTAAGACCAAGAGCTGTATGCAACATCTCTAAACATATGTGCTGAATGTGTACTTAAATATTCTCATATTCTTCAGCAATAGATGTCTATTAATGGTAGATTGGTATGTGCACCTCTTGGTGAGAATGTCTAAAATATAAAACAGATATTTGTACAGTAAAACATATAAATTGTATACATGAAATTAGATGAAAAATGAAGGGCATTAGCAAGCCTGAACAAATAGAAAGAAGTATTCAAGACAATAATTTTAACAAGTTGAGACTGATATGTGATTTTCCAAACAAGGCTAAGCTGGCTGGCAGCTTTAGTGGTTATAGATATGTATAACAGTCTAAAGTGCAAAAGCTTACAAAGCAACTGATTGTGAAATATAAAGTACGGTGGATCAAATTTTGTATATATGTAAAAATAGAAATCATAGCTCTAGCAGGCTGAATTATTATTCCTAACTTTTTGGGTTTGATCAGAAAAATGCCAATACTATAACCTGCCCGAATAAAAGAGAATTTTATATCAGTTTGATTTAGAATCTATAGAAGTCAAAATCCTTGTGATAAATTGACTTGCTTGTTCTCTCTCCGAAGAAGAGACAACAGGAACCACATTACATTCCTATACTGAAAGGCCACGAAGAATAAACAGTTTCACCTACAGTGTAATAAAGGAAACCAAACAGCGTAGGATATCGACTTTGGCTCGAAGAAGCAGACACACTTTCCAGAGGAGATTGGATAAGTGGACTTAGACACCTCCAGATATTCTGAAAATCAAACAAAAGTTTGGAAATAAATTAATAATTACGATTAATAATTAAAAAAATAAATATTTAATAATAAGTGTGTGGGTCAACTGCAGATAGTGTTCCCTGAATTATTGTTAGACAGACATCATAGAACCATAGGTTCAGACGTTGAGCTGTCATGAGCAGGGAATGCTGGTCTGGTAGTTTGCTCCGGTCACCTCGCACTGCATCAGAACTCCTTTGGCTGTTTCAGGCACAGCAGCAACAGGCTCTGACCAGATTCCTAATGAGCTCTCTGAATGTTTTGTTGTACAGCGTCTTGGTCTTAAACTTTAACAGGATAAAATATCAGTGAAAAAAAAAAAAACAAAAACCATGGAAAGAGACATTGCTATCTATCTAAAATAATAAAATACAAATCCCAAAGATTTGATATGTTATGGCTTGTGTTGCATCAGTTTCTAGAAAGTCTTAGAAATTAAATTAAACATCCTTTTAACAAAATGGTTTGATTCAGTGGAAAAATAATGATCCAACTGTTCCAACCAAAATAAAATTAAAAATAAAAAGTAACAGCTGTTAGTTTATCCAGTGAGAGCAAATGATATATGATCAAGAGCACAATAGAATTCTATAAAGAAATCATATATTTTTCCACATTGTTTGAAACTGCAGTTTTCAAAGATATAAGCCCACAACACCAAGTTCAATTTCCTTTCAGGGGGAATTCAAATGTTTAATGGTTTAGCCTGTAGAAAACGTTTGTGATTATACTGAGATGAAATTTCTCTAGCTCTTTTTGTTGCACTTTTAGAGTTTTAATGACCCAGCTGGCCTATTAAGACAGCTTTTCGAAAACAGGAACTGGCCAACTGCAACAACATCAGATGCATAAATCACATTGCCTTGCCACTGCAAAGTCCGTATCTACTGTTGCAGTAAACAGAGAGCACACAATTTCCAGTAAGTTGCAAGGAAACCAGCTTATGTGAAAAGCAGCATACTTCTCTTTTACTTAAAGAAGCTGTGTTTCAGCCTGTCTGCCTTTCTTTCTAACCTCACATAACCAGACCTACTGAAGTCAGTGAATAATACGCCATTATTAATTCTTTGAGTCTGTATTTCTATCTTTCAGATGCTTCCAGAAGCTTGAATGGTGTAATTTCATCCAAATATGTTTGTATCTGGACTGTGAAATTCTGAATTCCCATTACAGGAGTATTTTGGAATGGTATATGTGAAGTTACAAGAGTTGCTTAACACAAAACTTAAGGGTGAAAGGTTTCTTGTAGTATCTCATGCAGAATCAGTATTCAGTAAAGCATTGTGGTACTGTACATTTACTTCTTCATCAATGGGTGTTTGTGTCATTCAACTTGTATTTCTAATGGGACACCTATCTTTACAACAAAAATATGACTTCATTCTCAAAATGTAGTGGAATTACATACTGAAGCATCTTGTATAGGTGCTCTCAGCCAGTGTAAAATCAGATCTAAACAATGCTCAAGACTGAAGAGGATTTCTTAATAATGTATGAATAGAGTTTAGTCATTTTCACACTCAGTGTCTAAAAGGGGCTTGGAAACAATTCAGCGTATGTTGCTTTAGAAGCATATTTTAAGGTGAATTTCAAAGATGAGTGCGACATAGATGGACATATTAATGTACAGTTTTAGGGGGCTGACTAATGGTTCCAAATGTTCAAGCTGGCTAAGATCTAAATGAAATACATAAGAAAGGATGTCGGCACAGACCAGTGTGACGTATATTTAAACAACTTATTTTGGGTGTTGACTAATATTGTAGTGAAGCAGTCTTCCCATTGGGATCAATGAGAAATGGAGTAAAATAAATTTGGAAAAATGCCATGAAGCACAGATGTTCTTCAGCACTCAAGCTACTTCATTCAGATGTACCTAGGGTATCTCTGAACAACTTCACTCTTGAAAAAAACTAATTTAAAAATAAACCAAGAGGTAGACATTTGCAGTCTCTTCTGATTTGCTTATTCTGTTTATTTTTTATTTTTCTTTATGAGACCATTTCTTTTTCAGCTGTTTGAGATCACACTATGTTGTCACTTTCCTTCATAGTTTTCCATATTTAGTTTGAGAACAAGTAGCATATATGTGTCTTCCTCACTTAGCTGGTACTACAAGCTGCTACACAAATTTCTTGGCAGGGTACTATACAATGAAAACACCACAACTTTTCTTTGAAGAACCAAACTGAAGCCTTCGTAAGCCAAACACTGAGTGCAGGCAGAATGTAGAAAAGAGCCATTATTATAAGAGAGACTATGCCAATGGTACTTGTATAGTACCCTCTGGATTATGTCTATACACATATTTGTGTTTGCCCATTATATAACATAAGCTTAAAACCTTTAGAGATCCAGGGATCAGCAACAGCCAGAATAAAGTTTCCAGCTGTGTTTGGTGAAGACATTGGGCTCGCCTTTGGATACGGACATTGCTTGTAGTACTTGCTGTCTGAAGTGCTGTGATGTGCTCTGCAAGTACATCACGCTCTACCTATTCAAAATATGTAACCCCCCCCCCCCCCTCCATGAGTGCAGTCTACCTAAGTGACATTTCTTGCTGAGATCAGACTATGGCTGATCTGTTCTGGCTTCCTGCCTATTTTTGTGGAAAGCTTAATTGGAAGGGATATGACTGTGAAAGCTCTAAAGATTTGGAGGTCTTGTCTATAGACAAGATTGATTATTTCCTAGTCTGTTGCTGTAACTGCTGCCACCTTCCAAGGGACTTAAACTAAGAGCTTGGTGTTGTGAATGTGAATATAACAGCACTTGGGCACGTAGTAACAGGCAACTGGGCCCATAAGAAAACATGGTACCCCATTAGGAGATAGATATGGGTGTCACGTCACTTAGATTTAAACACATTAGTTGTTCAACTTGAGCTTTTATTTATACTCAGTGGCAAAAATCCTAACAGATTCTTGTCATCAGTAAAGATACACCACAAGAATAAACAATCCATGTCTCTCTGTGGACAATTCAAGAAAGACTTTGAGGCAGGAGCTACATCATATGGCCAGGTAAATATCTGCAGCGGTCCATGGACTGGTGGGGAATTTGAGTCCTTCTCTATGGGAGGAAATCAATACATTGCAGAAATGTAAAAAGAACTGGGACATGTTGTCAAGTCCCAGAGCCAGGACATACATGAACTAGTCATACATACTTCTTACCTTGGGACTTTCTGGGAGAGATGGTGGTTATCTTGTGGACCTAGGAATGCAGCTTGTATTGTCAGGAAAGCTGACCACCTTACATACTAAAAGATAGCTTTCCTTTTGCTAACATCAAAAAAAAAAAATTTCCTATCATGATAAATTTAGGAGCAGAGGGGCTTCCAACATTTCATGACAATCTGTTAACTGGTATGTTACTTCTTTAGTTACTTTCATTATCTCACTATTTCTTACGATCTCTTATCTGTCTTTCATAAAATCATACAATCATGGGATGGTTTGAGCTAGAAGGGACTTTTGAAGATCATTCAGTCCAACAGCCCTGCCATGGGCAGGGACATCTTTCACTAGATCTAGTTGCTCAAAGTGACATCCAACCTGACCTTGAATATTTCCAGTGATGGGGCATCCACAGCTTCTCTGCCTAACCTGTTCCAGTGTCTCACCACCCTTATCATAAAAAATTTCTTCCTTATATCCAGTCTAAGTCTATTATCTTCCAGTTTAAAACCATTGCCCATTGTCCTCTTACTACAGGCCTTGATAAAAATCATAGAGTTATAAAAATCATTAAGATTGGAAAAGACCTGTAAGATCACCAAATCCAACAGCCAACCTAACACCACCATGTCTACTAAAATGTGTCCCAAAGTGCCACCTCTACACAGTTCTTGAACACGTCCAGGGATGGTGACTCCACTACATCTCTGGGGAGCCTGTTCCAGTGCTTGACCACTCTTTCAAAGTGAAGAAATTTTTCATAACACCCAATCTAAACCTCCCCTGGCACAACTTGAGGCCGTTTCCTCTTGTCCTATCACTTGTTATTTGGGAGAAGACACCAACACTCACCCCACTACAACCTCCTTTCAGGCAGTTGTAGAGAGCAATAAGGTCTCCCCTGAGCCTCCTCTTCTCCAGACTAAACAACTACAGTTCCCTCAGCTGCTCCTCATAAGACTTGTGCTCCGGCCCCTTCACCAGCTTTGTTGCCCTTCTCTGGACACACTACAGCACCTCAATGTCCTTCTTGTAGTGAGGGAGCCAAAACTGAACACAGTATTTGAGGTGCGGCCTCATCAGAGCCAAGTACAGGGAGAAGATCACTTCCTTACTCATATTGGCCCCCAATGTTTCTGATGCAAGCCAGGATGGTATTGGACTTCTTGGCTACCTGGGCACACTGCAAGCTCATGTTCAGCCGGCTGTTGACCAGCATCCCAGGTCATTTCCCTCCAGGCAGCTTTCCAGCCACCCTACTCCAAGCCTGTATTGTTGCCTGGGATTGTTGTGACCCAAGTGCAAGACCCAGAACTTGATCTTGTTAAACCTCATACAGTTGATGTTGGCCCATTGATCCAACCTGTCTAGATCCCTCTGCAGAGCCTTCCTGCCCTTCAAGCAGATCAACACTGCCATGCATCTTGGTGTCATCTGCAAATTTATTGAGGATGCACTTGATCCCTTCATCCAGATCGTTGATAAAGATATTAAACCAGACTGGCCCCAAGACTTAGCTGTGGGGAACACCGCTCATGGGCAGCCACCAAGTCGATTTAACTCCATTCATCACAACTCTCTGGGGAGAGTCTTTCTGGGGAAAGTCTCTCTCTGTCTCTCTTATAAGCCACCTTTATCATTGAAAGACTGCAATAAGGTCTCCCTAGAGACTTCTCTTCTCCAGGCTGAACAACCCCAACTCTTTCAACCTTTCTTCACAGAAGTATTCCAGCCTTCTGACCATTTTCATGGGCCTCCTCTGGACCTACTCCAACAGGTCCATGTCTTTCTTGTACTGGAGACTCCAGAGCTGGATGTGATACTCCAGGTGGGGTCTCAAAGGAGCAGAGTGGAGGAGAAATAATGTCCTGTTTTCTGATTATACAAGATTTTACAAGGAGACAGGGCATTTTTTTTGCCTCAGATACCATCATCTCAGCTTATTGTGGCTTGTAGGTGCTATTGAAATACAAATAAATAACAACTGAGTTATTAACATTTTTATACTTTGCTCAAGATCTTTCATTGACCCACTAGTGATGCATGAAACAGCACAACAGCTTAAAGCTATGTTTATACAAGAAATTAGTGATCCCATTAACATAATCACTGCAGCCACCTTTCTCTGCAGCAGCTGTGCCATCAGAGTCTCTTTAGTAATATAGATTGTAGCAGTAATAACAGGTAACTGCTGACAAAGAGAAAAGGGCATTCATAAAGAATGATAAACCTCTGAAGTTATGGGAAAGTGGCTAGCTGCTTAACAGGAAATTTGGATGCCAAATGGAAAGTGAAGTTACATTTCTGCCTCTTATCTGGTAAAGCACCATGGACAAATGTTAGGTTTATAACTTGTTCTTGTCTGATTTAGGTTTTGGGTTTTTTTTAATATTTTCTCTTCACTTTGACGTTTTTTTCTTTCTTCTAGCGTTAATGTGGATGTTATCACCTACAGAATCTGTGATATGAATGTAGGGTCAAAGCTGTATACTTATAAAAATACTTTAAAAAGTATCAACTAAAAATAACCAGGTTTTATATGGAAACATTGACCTTAAGCTAGTGTCATTTCCTGGCAGCCCAGTTTCTTCTTTTTTAACTGAAATTTTTTCAGAATCCTCTTGAGCTTTTAGTTTCTGCTGTTGTCAGAGGGTAAACTCAGGACAGGTACAGGGACAGGACTTTTGCATTAGGGATGGCTGCTTGTGAAGTTTAGCCAGCTTTTTACAAGGCCCAGCTCCTCCTCATTATGTGAGGACATTGTTTAGGTTAGATTATCTAGTCTTTCCCTATTCGTATCAGGCAGAAGACAGCTCTCTACTGGCTGCTTCCCAAGATAGTGCTTTACTGTGCCAAAGAGTTGACACAGGCCTTATGTGGCAGAATGAAGTGGAATCATGACTCTCATCATAGTTAATAACATTGCAACAGGAGATTTGCGGGGGATTTTCCTTTTTTTCCTGATATCTTCTTACTTTAAAGAACAATCCATCTTGATTCTATATTTCTTTCTGTGTGAAGACATATTTTATTAGACTTAGTAGAATAAGAACTACAAAAAAGTTTAAAAACATAATCTTAGGGATTTCAAGGTGAAATTAAGAAGAATTTGTGTGTGTGTGTGTGCATGCTTTTTTGAGAAAACAAGAGGTAAAGATGAAAAGCATGAAATAATAATAAAAAAAATTGAAAAAAAATCAATTTTCTGAATTCTGAAATCAAAGTCTTGCTAATACACCACAGGGCTCAGAATCTGTCACTGGCTGGAGAAAGTACCACTGATAAATTTGCGGCCACAGCCTTCTCCGCAGCCTCCCTCGCAGGTGTGGTGCCCTGAGCAGCGGCACAGGCTGGAGTGGGCTGGCTTGGGAGCAGCTGTGCTGAAAAGGACCTGGGTGTGCTGACGGGCAGAGACATGAGCATGAGCCAATGGTGCCTTAACAGTGAAGGTGGCCAACAGCTCCTGTGGTACCAGGAGTATAATCAGTAGGTCAAAGGAAAGAATAGTATCCTGCTTTAATGGGAATTGTTTTGTATTTTTTCGTCTGAAGAAGAGAAAAAGCCTAGAGGGAGAGTAAATAGCAGCATTCTGAAACATACAAGTAGGTAACCAAAGAGATGGAGATAGTCTTCCTACTGAGATGCCCAGTGAAAGAATGAGACAGTAGACATAGATTGAAACAGAAGAGGTTCTGACTGCCTAGCTGGGAAAAACCTAACAAAACCTAACCAAACCCCACTTCACTAGCAGAATGATTAAGCATTTATATAGGTTGCCCAAAGAAGCCAAGGTCTTTGAGTATTTCGGGGTCTACTGAAAAAGCCCTAAATCGCTTGTCTGAATTGTGTTGACTCTGTTTTGAACAGGGAGGGGGATTGGGTGACTTCCCAAGGTCCCTTCCAGTGTGAATGATTCAGTGATTTTACAGTTTTTATGGCTGTTCAGTAAGGCAAATTTGACTCAGTAACATGAAATGTCAGGAAGCACTGGTACTCTGAATGATTATCAAAATATAAACTGAAGAAAATCAATGGAAGTCATATGCGTATATGTTCAGGAATAGCTGAGCCTAATAAAGCAGCATTTATCTATAAGCCTCTGGCAACATGACATTTTTTTAATATAAATGTTTTATCTATTCTGTCACCTTTGCCTGAGATGTTTCAATTCAACTAGAATTGAGAATTTGATTTTCATTTCCTCTTCTCACAAAGATTATATATGACTTCCTTCAAGTTTAAAATGGTTTCTTATGTTCTATTTAGATGTAAGGCGACTCATTCTTGACATTGTAGAAACTAAATTAAATTTATGCTGTCAGTAATCTTCGAAGTGTCAGTTTTACTAATACCTCCATATATTTGCAGAATCAGTTTTTGATTAATTTTTGATTACTGAGTAAGCCTATATCAATGCCAAATGTTACTGTGATTTCATACTTATCTATACTCTTATGACGTTAAGATAAATACTTAACGTATGCACATTGCAAGACTGAAAAACAGCCTTTCATTCTTTTATGGACTCTGCAAAAAACCAGAGTGAAACATACAGATATGTAAACCCAAAGCACTGAGCTGAGACCCAATACCTGAGACCATGCTATGACACTTAAGTAGCATTTGAGGTTATATCATGTGTGGCAGCTAAAAAAGTCCGTGAGATCAGTTCTCAACAGTTAGCACAGTGCAGCTGATTCACAGCTAAACAAATAAAAATAGAACATATTTCTGATATCACAGAGTTCCTTCTTTTTTTCCTTCTTTTAAAGAGCATGCCTGACATTTCTGACACTTAATCATAAGTGGATATCTAGGAAAAACTGCAGGACAAGGCCAGCAGACTGTTATGCTTCTCCTGATATATCCTTGTAAAATTTGTGTCTGAAGTGCTTGAAACAAAGGTTTCTCTGAACCTCGTCTATAAATTTGTCCAATCGATTTTGCACCCATGTAAACTTTTCGTGCCTACAATGTCTTATCATAATTCCAGAGTTCAAGAATGTGCACCCTTTGTTTTCGACCTGTCACTGGAAAAGATGATTTGATTCCTGCCTACTCTTTGAGAAACAGGAATTAATTTCTCTTCACTCTCTCTGCGCAACTCAAACTTCCATATATTTCATTTTTTACTTTTGTGATACTTCTTTATATTTCTTTTGTACCAAGAGACAAGGTCAAATAGTCAGAGTAACTTCTATTTGCATGGAACACTCTATAGCTGTAATCATCCAAACTCCTCCCAGTTGCACCCCTCCACATTTATACCTTTCTAATAATCTTTGTTTTCACAGATTAGCTGTCAAAACTGTACCAAATAGTTAATCTGAGATTAATTTATATACTGACATAACAATGTTTTCTAATTTGTTGTCTGTTCTATGGTAATAACTGCGCAGTATTTGAAGGGNTTTATTTATTTCTCCTAGGGACATAATACCTAGAGTAGTCTTTCCTCATATGTTTTACTGGTAATTTTTTGGCACTAAATGTCATCTGCTTTTTTATTAGTGATAATTACTAGGAAACATTTATACAGCCTCTCATGGCCATCAAAATTTATAAACTTGTTATTCCCCACCATTTGGCAGTTCATTTATGAGTTTTGTGTATCAATATACTATTCTCATCTATGTGATGTTTCTTGAACCGGGTATAGTGTGAAGATGATAAAATTTTTCCTTAAGCCCAGTTTTTATAGTTTTTATTAAAAATGAGGACTGGCATAAATCTAAATTGAGAGTGAATGCATCGGATCTATAAGAGGCTGTTTTAATTAGTGCTATTATGCACTGAAGTATGAGAAGTAGATAAAAATATTTAAAATTATGATAAGTAGAATCATTTACAGAAACACTTAGTTAGATATTTCCCATCATGAGAAGTACTAATAGCTATTGAGATTTTTCCAAATACAGTACCAGAAGTTACTCTGTGAGTAACTTGGATGGTTCACACATATTTTAAGAACTTTCTCCTGCTGGGTGAAAGGACTTCTCCAGCCTTGCAAAGGATTTAGATAAAGACTTCTTAGTCAACAGACAGTCCATCTCATTGGATACATGGAAGTATGTAAATGTGTGTGGAGGTTTAGCTCATTCCTAAAGGCTGAAATGCAGCAGGCACATTTCTTAAAGATAGAAGAATTATATCTTACTCATCTTTCTAACATTTCTTATTGTTTAGCATAAAACCTTATTTGCTTATGTCAGTGCCTGCTTACTGGAGGTGTCTAATTCTTCATACACATTGTACTGAGATTCAAGCTACCTAATTCAGTGCTACTAAGCAAAAAAAGATGTTAAACCTAAGCCTTTTAGTACACCCAACCTTAAATTTCTTATGGATTTTGAATAGAAAAAAACTCCTAAAAAAGAATAAGAGCAATGATTTCCACAAAGGGACATTCAGTATCTTCGTTAAAAACAAAATACTGTCAAAAAATACCTTGAGAATATACTAAGCTTCAAGTGTTCCAATTATGATTGTAATAATTATAATATTAAAGAATATAAACAACAAACGAGCAAAATCAAAAAACCTTAGTGAAAATAACCACGATGAACACATATCCCATTTAAGATTTTTTAGAATCACAGAATTATATAGGTTGTAAAAGACCTTTAAGATCATTGAATACAACTGTTAACCTAGCACTGCCAAGTCCCACGAAATCATGTCCCTATGTACCACATCCACACATCTTTTAAACACTTCCAGGGACGGTGACTCAACCACTTCCTTGGGCAGCCTGTTCCAATGCTTGACCACTCTTTCTGAGAAGAATTTTTTCCTAACATCCAACCTAAACCTTCCCTGGCACAACTTGAGGCCATTTCCTATTGTCCTATCACTCGTAACCTGGGAGAAGAGACCAACACCCACCTGGCTACAACCTCCCTTCAGGTAGTTGAGGAGAGCAATGAAGTCTCCCCTCAGCCTTCTCTTCTCCAGACCAAACCACCCCAGTTCCCTCAGCTGCTCCTTACACGATTTGTTCTCTAGACTCTTCACCACCTTTGTCGCCCTTCCCTGGACACCCTCCAGCATCTCAATGTCTTCCTTGTACTGAGGGGTCCAAAACTGAACACAGTATTCAAGGCGCAGCTTCACCTGTGCCAAGTACAGGGGGACAATCACTTGCTTAGTCCTGCTGACCATACTATTTCTGATACCAGCCATGATGTTGTTGGCCTTCTTGGCTCATATTCAGCTGGCTGTTGACCAAAACCCCCAGGTCCTTTTCCACCTGGTAGCTTTCCAGCCACTCTTCCCCAAGCCTGTAGTGTTGCCTGGGGCTGTTGTAACTGAAGTGCAGGACCCAGCACTCGGCCTTGTTAAATCCCTTACAATTGGCCTTGGTCCATTAATCCAGCCTTTCCAATTGCATTTTACGTTATATTACTTCCAAAGCAAATATAACATATTATGAAACCACGTAAATATAGGGAGATATATAGAGAAATCAACTGTCATTTGCGAATGTGTGAAGATAATCCTGTTATAATACCAGAAAGAAGTGGAGATCATGCTGCTTTGTACTTGTTAGTGCTATCACCTCATCATAGAACAGTTACTGTATTTTAACGGTTTTTAAGATATAACTTCCTTGAAGTATCTCTTTCAAGTAATTTTTTTGTCATCTTCCTCTAGAATACTTTTTCTTGGATTGGCAAAACATACTGGTGAATAATATGTCGTATTTCTTACCTTTCTATCTCTGTAAATATGTGTGTTAAAACTAATTTACAAGAATAATAACTTAAATTTAGTCCATGAATCAAACAACATCAAGGGCTTTGGTAAGTTCAGGATTATGTCACTTCTTTTTACAGTTATATAATGTAATACTGATGCATCATCTGGGTACCCCTGCATCTTTGCAATTGACAGCTGCTAGAGCAATCCACAGAGGGCCTGACAGAGAACAATTTTCTGTATTTTTGAGGCTAGCTTAGGAATAGAACTCTGAGAGATGAAAACCTATTTATCTTAAAAAGTCTTTCATTAGTCATTCCCAACATCAACTTCTTTTCCACTATCAACCTGAATTCCTCTCCATCTAGGTAAATTACCAACACTGATGGCTGTTCATTTACAGTGATCACACTTTTTCCTGAGTCACTGCTTGGAAAGCCCTTGCATGCAAAGGTTGCTAATACTGATATCTATTCTCCATTTACATTCACTGTGTCATGAATGTCTCAGATGAAATCTGAAGAACTAAATTTTTGCTTTCAGCTTTTTCACTTTTTTTGTATTCTGTTCATTTTTACCTTCTTTCTCTCTCTCTTTCACTTTGTAATTTCCTATTTCCATATGTTTTTCCAGCAATAGAATAATGATCACTTTGAAGTGCTGACTTCTTAGCTCCATTTAGCTGACAATGTATAAACATGAGAAACTTTGAATTTATCTTTTCACATGATAATTAGGAAAGAAAAGAAGGACTTTTTATTTTTATTTCATAGATAATGCCAAACACTTAAAAAAGACATGGCACAGCAGTCCGATTAGTCTTATTACTTCCTTTAAACTGATTTGTATTGTGATATGTTCGTAGCCTTTGCTGTCAGCACTAGTTCTTATTCTCAGGAGATGTCCAAAGGGCACCCTTTGGATTTTCAGGTTTCGAGATGGTGGAAATCTATTTTCAGCTTCCAAAGACAGAATTGTTTGTGCAAAAGCTCTTTCAACTCCTTTAATGAGAGATGTCAAAATGAAAGGGTCTATGTGATGATCACTTCTGATAAAGGTTTGACATCTCTGACACAGTTGTTTTAAAACATCTTTAGAAAACAGACAGGAGAAAAATCTGTTAAGTCAAAGGCAGCATATCATGGCCCAATTAAAAAAATGAGCTAAAAAAAGAAATCTAAGTTTGCTTGTACAGAAAATCTTGAAGATATTTTTACTGATTTTTATATATCTAATGTATTTTTATTACAGTGCATGCCCGATTTCAATTAGAATATTAGGTTTGTAACATCCAAGCTGTAACATTCAGGAACATGAAAAATGATTTGATCAGATTTGGACTTGATGATCTCAGAGGTCCTTTCCAACCTTAGTGATTCTATGATTCTATGATTCTAAAGATAGGAGCATGACTTGCCAAGCTTGTGAACCATACTTTCTAGATATACACACACAAGAACTCAAACAATCTGAGCAGAGAAAAGGAGAATCACTATTCAAACAATGCTAAATAATGTTCAAAATATTAAATCAAATCAAGGTTTCAATATTTGTATTTAAATATTTATTTTTTTTTTCTTGGAGATTGATTGTTTATTAGAGTATGTTATCTATACCTAAGAACTCAATTATCGCAGATTTTACGTCTCTGTTGACTTGATAGTCCTGGAAACAGTTCTGTGATAACTATCATGAGTACAGCATAGACAGCACCTCACTTCGAAACATGTTTAGAAAACTAGCTCTTGCCAGAGAGTTATAAAATTGAAAAAGAAATAAAAAGTTAACTACCCATGAAGAATTTTAAAAACTTTCAAGACCTTCAGTTTCTCTTATGCCTGCACATGTTGTTCCTTCTATACA
Organism: Psophia crepitans; assembly: GCA_013399095.1. Taxonomy (NCBI): domain Eukaryota; kingdom Metazoa; phylum Chordata; class Aves; order Gruiformes; family Psophiidae; genus Psophia; species Psophia crepitans. The sequence continues at coordinate 16,776 of VWZZ01003151.1, read as the reverse complement.
GTTTGATTCAAGCTTACCTGAAAAGCAAGAATCTTTTTCAGCCAATTTTGTGGACTTTGATCACTTGGATCCATAGTGATGCTAAAATCAGCGCAGTGTCCTTTGGATTAATGTTGATTGTAAAAACTGCATTGCCTATATATGCTTTTTAAAAGTAAAAACAGTGAAACAGATTTCTTAGAACCTGCAAGTTCAAGTCCATAAATAAGGAATACTGCTACAAATATGTGATTACATAGTGTTCCATGAAAGTAAACTCACTATTCATATATCTTGATTTAATAATCCAAATGAACTGTTTTCAGGGTCTGTTATCTGTGAACTGTTTTGCAAATTGTATAAGTTGATTGTGTGTTAGTGATTGGCTTTGTCATATTGTTTCTGCTTTTCTAGAGAATAAATGAACATTTTAAAACAACAACGCATTTCAGACAGTAAAGAAAATGGGACAAATACTTCATCCTGATGTAAAACTGAAAGTGTTCTCATGACCATAATTTCTTTTTGACCACTGTATGTTCAAACATTCAGCAACAACTGAGTAAATTTCTTTAATAACAATAAATAAAATTGAATCAATTTCTGATATATAGATTTTTTTCCCTCCCCAGGAAAACCTGGCAGTCTATTAAATTCCTAAATTCTTTTTCATTCATTAATTCTTTGAAAACTACTCTTTTCTTCTTCTTCCAGTTGACTTCAGTAGATTAGACTGCAAAAGTGTTTTAACAGCAAGGTAGATAAATACCGGTTATTATAATCTGCTGAAAAAAATCTTACTTACCCATTTTATCCTTTAGCAAGCAAAGATCTGTTTTTGCTGAAGCTATCTGAGAACCTACATTGAGTTGGTTAATTTTTAGTTCAAAAAATGGGAAAGAAGCACAAATGTTTCCGTTCTTTAACCTAGGCATTTTTGAAGTGAGAGTTTTCAATTATTTATTCGGAAAGAAATGGAGTTTTTTTCAATTTTTGTCAAAATGCAATTTACTTTTAAGGGAGATTACCAACAACATAAACTCTCTTTTTTAATCCTGAACATCTCCCATGAAAAAACAGACACTTAATAACAGAGTACAAACTGCTGTAAGAACTGTCATATGTGTATATTGGTGTCCTGGTTTCAGCTGAGAGAGTTAATTTTCTTCACAGCAGCCAGTATGGGGCTGTGTTTTGGGTTTGTGCTGGAAGCAGCGCTGATAGTGCAGAGATGTTTTTGCTGTTGCTGAGCGATGCTCACACAGAGCCAAGGCCTTTGCTGCCTCTCGCACCGCCCCGCCGGCGGGATGGCTGGGGGTGTGCGGGGAGTTGGGAGGGGACAGACAGGGCAGCTGACC
>VWZZ01003151.1:0-15320 GCA_013399095.1 Psophia crepitans | reverse complement strand
CTGATTAAACTCTTGTATCTGAACCCACGAGTTTTCTCACTTTCACTCCTCTGATTCTCTTCCCCTTTCTGATGAGGGGGATGGAGGTGTCTGTGTGGTGCCCAGCCAACAGCTGGAGTAAAACCACAACAATTGTGTATAATTTCTCCTCATATAAATCCATACATTTCTGATCTGACATCTTTTTCAAAACATAAATCACTGAATACAAATGTCCACAAACGTTTCTGTCTAGAACTGGTCTATTGCATTACATTTCCTACTCAGTCAATGTGCCTTTCATCTTTCATTCACGAAGGTCTCTCAAGTGAGTAGAAAATGTTGTCAATATTATAACACCTGCATTATACACTGAGCAAAAAATAAAACATTTCTGTGGTTCCCAGCTGCCACTATAAGAGCAAAACTGTACTTTAGTAACCTGCATGTCTCAAAAAAATTAAAATATATGAAATACACTAGAGAATGAGAACAGTCCAACTGAATAACTGTTATCCTTCATAATCAAGACTTGAAAATGCGGATGATCTTCCAAAAAATTATTTTGTGCCAGAACACAGGAAAGCTGAATAACAGTTCTTTTATGGCACCAAAGGGAGCTTCAAGCCTTGATTGCCAGGCTCATTTTTCTGTGTATAGGTCCATATGTCATTGCCTTATATTCAACATGTGCTCTATCAATTCAACCATCCATTCTTATGAGCGGACATGCACAGAAGCTCTCTGGTTTTTGGCGATGATTCATCAGCGCTATCTCATACAGCATCTCAGTGCCACTTTATTTCCTGTCAACAATTTTATCATGTTTGCTCTTAGGTGAACTGTGATTCATGGATGTCAACATCTCTTTTTCTTCTTTTCCAGTTTAGCACTCTGTTACCTGCATCTTTGAAAAGCATGGCTGTGGCACAGTTTGTTAAGGCAGAACACTTTACTGATGCAGGGTGAGGGTATTCTAGGAATACAGATCAAGAGTTTCACCTGTTTTCAGAAGAGCTAAGTATCATACAACAAATTAGAGCAAGCTCAGGTTAATAATGTGTCCTTCCTGAAAATCAAAGTTTATGAGTATGTAATTAGTAAAGGGCTGTGCTGCAATTATTTGTTGATGGAATTACTTGAAACTGAAACTTCTATTGAACAAAAAATTAGGCTTTTTATTCAATAAAAAGAAAACATTTACTTGGCCAGAGTTTAAAAACAGAATTTACACAGCAATTACTGTATTATATGTCTTTAGATGTTGGTAACAAAATTTTCTTTCTTCAAATTCGAAACTGAAGGCACAGTTTATGAGTATATATTCAAACTGAGCAATAGAATTTTATGTGAATAAACAAAATACATGAGCCTAAATCAGTATGTCCTCTACATTCAATAGTATGAATTTAAATGTAAAAGAGTAACTGTGATGCAGTAACATTGTATCTTAAAATGAATTTTTAAACCAAACGAAATTATTTAAAGTAAGCAAAGCCACTAACAGAAAAAGAAGTTTCCAAATTGCTATTCTGTGTGTAAAATAGGAAAAGCAGAACTTGTGTCACTAGGTTACTGGATTCTTAGATATTCTGTTTGGTTTGTACTTCTGCTACCAAAGGATTGGTTAGCACATCATTTTTATACTTTAGCACTTCTGTCTACAAATTAAGCATAATCATCTACACTATGGGTGATCTAAGACAATATTTAACAGGTCAGTTGCTGATGAAAGGTTTGCTTACATATAGTCTAGCATCAATAATTCTTTATTATAGTGTGCAGCTAACTCAGTGGTGGCATTCCAAGACATCTTTCAAAACCTATAAATTAAATGTTCAACTTTCTATCTGGAAATCAAGGAAGTTCAATCACAACATAGATAAAAATACAATTAGAGCTTCCAAGCATAAATAATTAATGATGATTTTGCATATATTCAGTGATATCTCTGTAATTAATTAGGACTTTTCTCCAAGGGGGCAATAGGAATATAAACCATCTGATTAAATAAATTTATTAGTACCAATAAAAGTAATTAAGGAAAACTAATTGTCCAGTTTTGAGAAAGTAAGCTGTAGTGTAATATCAGAGCAATCATTATTAAAAAAAATACCATTCAAGCAGAACAGAGTCCCAGGCTAAAAAGAATAAATCTCAGTCCTATTCCAGGCTGCTATGACTGTTCCTATCTACTTTTGGCTGGAGACTGAAAACCCTGAGTTAATACCTGCTGGAGTCATTAGAGAGATGCAAAGAAAATCCAGCCTTAAATGTATATCCTGTCATGACAAAACTAGACATTTGGGTTGTATTTTTTTTCCTATAAATTAGAAAGGAAGAATTCGTGCACTGTAAAAAGAGCAGACACAACTGTAGGCCTTCCGTTACAGATGGCTTCTTCATTTTCTTAGATGTGGAGACAGGAAGAAAGTAGTAACATGAAATACTGAATTAAGAGGAATATTCTGTTATTCAACTTTTTCTTTTNTTTTTTTTTTTTTTGTCCCCTCTTTCTCTCCAGGATAGAATTCAGGGGAGATAATAGAAAAAGATTTTTTGTACTTCACTTACATCACTGTGGCGGAACTGTCTACACACCATGAATAAAGGTTTATGCCTCACAAATCTTGTACATGGACGTTCTCTTTAAATCAATATATTCAAACTAGGGGAACTTGAGGAATTTCCTAAGTAAATTTCTATGCAGACACAAATACACATATGCTACACAAAAATGTGTACAAACTCATGGTTTTCTTACTGATTCTAGTTGAAGATAATCCCTGCAAATAATAACTATTGGGGTAATTTAACTGCATATTTTAAAATTCCAGTAATTTATATTATACCATTTTCCAACATATTTTAATCAACTTCCTGATAGCTGATTAAAATAGCTCTGGCTATTTGAGGCTGAGGAGTAGGACAAAACCAAATATTTAAAATCAGGAAGTTAATATAGGGAAAATGTTATTGACCAATCACAGATGTTAGTTTAAATGCTGGAGACTCCTGTTGATTGGAAGACCAAAACAGAAAAGTGATATTTTGGCAAAAAAATATCCTAGCAATATACAAGTAAATAAAAAAAAAAAAAAGGGGGGGGCCAATTGATTGTGACTTAAAAACTTCTTTGAGTTCCCCAAGTGGCACTAAAGGTCGTTACTTATCTGTGTTTGGCATTCAGTCTTGGCATTATAAGATCTGTATAAAAACTGATAGGCTAACTTCTTCCTGTTTGCCAAGGAGATCTGAGAGCAGGATTAGAAAAAGGTTGGACTCTGCCCCTAGAAGAATTAAAAACCTCATTAAATTATCTCTTCTGAGTAAAGTTTCCCAGATGAAAAGAGAGGTTGTGATGCAAATTGACTTTTCATTATACAGACATTATCCAGTGTGATTGCGGTGATATTCTAAACAACGAAGGACTAGCTGTCAGCTAAGGTAGTAGCTTTTAGTCAGGCTATCAGGATAACACCTAGCTATTTTTCTGTAATTATTCTGTAATAAGCACTTATAACATTCTCTCACTGCCCCTAATTAAACTATTAGTAGATACTGCAGAATTTTTTGCTCACGTAAAACATATACCTTCCTTAATGGAAGAGAGGAATGACCCCACAGAAGTAGGATGAACAGTACTGTTTTGCATTACCTTCAATTGTATCATCCTATTAGTAATTGCCTGCTTCCTAAGTTATCATTAGATCTTACCTCCAAAGTGTTTGCGTTAAATTCAGTAAAAAAATGTATTTTTTCTTCCTGATCGTTATGGGTTTTTTAATGATTGAACCTAGAGAAAAGCTTTCTAGTATATTCTGAGGGGAGATTTTTGTTTCCTTAATGTATGGCTTAAGATGGCTAGACATGGAGCTAAAACAAGTGCTGCCAAATTTCTGTTGATCTGTACAGAGAAGGGTAAAGTACTTGAAGCCATAACAAGGAATGAAAGAGCCTCATCAGAGGCACTGAAGTCTTCCAACTCTGAAGAAATATTTAACTGAAGATATTTAAACTTTCCTTTATTGGTTAGAGTCACAACTCTCTTACTGCCCACTTTTATCTAATATTGAAGATGAGTGGAATGCATGTGTTAGTCCTTGAAGATTACAAAAGAGAATTTGCATGTGAGGGCTTGCTGCACAGTAGTTATAAAAACTAAAACATAGTGTTTCTCCCTTTATACCAGATATAGGAATGTTGAAATAGAAAGTAGGGTACCTGGTAAGAAGTTTCCTGTAGTCAATATTTTTGCTTGCCTTTTGTGTGTGTGTGTGCGTGTGTGTGTGTGCTCTTCATACGCTGTGCCTGACAGCAATGTAAAGTTTTGTTTGATAGTTGGTAAATACATTAACAACAGCAATAAAAATGCCACAAATCTGACTAGGTCGTGTTTATTTGACTCATAAGTTTGTAGCAGTACACTTAAATCAAGGATTGATTTTGCTGAACAAATCAATAAACCAGCTTGAGATAGTAAAGCCTTACTCAAAGCAAAATAGAAGCAAAATATTGAGATGAATCTCATTAAAGATCCCATTATTTATTTTTTTTTCTCTTAGGGATCCATTCTCTCCTAGCGGAATACTCTCAAAAGCTGAATGGAAGGAGGTAGACATGGTCAATCAGAGGATTTCAGAGAGGAATAAGTTATCCTTCTGATATCAGAAATTTTGTGTATGAATTTTACCTATTCCAGCATACAGTCAATGTGACAAAAGCTGTGTGCTTGGTTCTTCTGAAAGTATTTGCAAACACACTGCAAATTGGCAAAAATATTGGTCATCTGGAAAACAGTCTTAAGATCCCCAGACACCAGAGCTACTCAGTAAGAGATGAGAATTTTCCTTTATTTTTAATCTTCTTTCACTTTCCTTGTGAGTGTATAAATGGAATGCTTGTGTTGGATGCAAGAATGATAAACAGAATTAAATACATAGGCTTTTAATTTCAGTTAGAAGAGATACAGTCAAAACTGTTGATCAAAAAAAAAAAAGCATTTTCATATGAGTTTTATTTTTCCCAGAAAATTACCAATTACATAACATGAATAGCTTAGAAAATTACAACAGTGAGAAACTAAACTGTACTTTTTAGAAATGTATAATTAAGATTTGAAAAAAAAAAAACCCAACTAAATGGTTCAGTTCTGTTTCTTTTCAGGAACACACCTCTGTTGCTCAGCACCTTCTTTATTCTTGTTGGATAGAATCTATTTGTTAATGTAATGTTATAGGCCTATCTAGCAAAACAGAGTCCTGTTCTATAACTGAGATGTGAAGCTCCATCAGAAAACAGAATTAATGGTGCAGAACACAGTCAGGAAGAGATAAAGAAGTGATTTGAGTTGTGGTTTCTTTTGGTTTCTCTTTCTTTGGTAAAGTGTAAGAAAATAAATAAAAGTCTTTTCGTGAGCTCTTTTGCTTCCTGTAAGTAAGAAAATCTTCTTATTGCAACTTCTCCTAACTTGTTGGCTTTTTTCCTCTTGAGTGGCTGATAGTTCAACACTTCCCCTTTTCTACTGTGTCTTCCAGAAAATGAAAATTATTTGGCAATTCTATTATTATCCTCATCCAAATAGGACCTAAGCCTTAAAAAGCAAATTAAGGAATTTTCACTAGATATCATGTAAATTCAGAAGTAGAAACCTGATTATAAGCAAAACTTCTAGTCATACTTAAGTTACCAGTCACTACCAGTATATTTCAGTCTTGGCTTATGTAAGCTGTTTTCTTGACAATTTTATAATAAGACAAACACATGCACTGGTAAAGATAGTAATTCATAATTGGAGGCAGTATAATGAAGAGGCAAGATACAGTATCATCATGCCACAGACAGTTTTGGAGAAATATTCTCCAAATTAAAATTCTAGTGCAAAAATGCATTCATGAAAGTGAGGCCTAGTAGGGGAAAAATCTTTAGTTTTCTCAGAAGAATGTGTTCATGTTGCTACCTGATAAAAGAAGCCTTTAAAGAGAACATTCAGGTATTTCTCTGATGTATACCCTATCATACAGTAGTTCACAATTTGGAAGGATGAACATTTAATACCTGATGAGAATTAGTTATTTAAGAACAATTCAGCTGGAGCAGAAGATAACAATTAATTTTTCCCTTATTTTGAAAGGGAAGGAGAACAACCCCACACACCAACCTCACTGCACAGCAGAATTATTTTTCTCAATCCTATCTATAGAATTGACCTAAAGCATCTACCAGATTAAATAAAATATGATGGGGACTGGAGTAGAGTTCTAAGAAAACCCTGACCGTTTTATTAAAATACTCTGAAATCTTCTTAAAAATCCAGATAATTACAGAAATGGTTGTGTTAGTTTTGCAAAGGAAGTTCACTTTGGAAATATATCTTCAGTGTTTGATATGTGGGTGACAGGAATTTGTGTTATTGTGAAATGAGAGCAATTTTTGTTTAACCAACCATTCAAAACCAGGTTTTTTCAAACCTGCCTGTAGCAATCTGGATTTCAAATTTTCTCTGCCTTTAACAGAACACATAAAATAGCACCACGGTTAAGAACAGCCTATGCATGCTTTTTTTTTTTTCTTTGGCATATTATGCAGAATAATGTGAAATGAAACAACATAAAAAGATGAAAAATGACAGAGTAGGACTATATGATGTGTCTATCTTCTCTTTGCTTTAGAAATTGTTACCAAAAAAATCATCATATTTACACTAGGTTGTCTAAATGATAGAACTCGGCACTGCAGTTGAATCTGAAATATTGAAATATTTGAATATCACTACTTATTTTTAAACATATTCAGATGATTTTGACAGAGGATTCTGCATTTGGTGCTGCAACTTGCAGTTACTGTTGTTCGAACTGTCTCATATTATTGGTCTATTTTCAGGTTTTAGTGAATTAAGCTATGAATAAGCTGCACATGCATTTTCTTTTGCTTCTAATGCTATTTTCACACATAACAATAACTCATTAGTTCTCTTTAACTCCAAATCCAATCCAATTACTTAATTAGGGGAACTTAATTTTATTTGCAACACTACATGTTGTTGTTTAGCAAGGAATTTAGTTGATTGTCACCTGAAAACAGCACACATTCCCACAAGCTTTTCCAGCTGTACTTATAAAATATACATAAAATTATTTCTAAATGGATGTTATTGAGCGATTAGTGGCACCACGTTTTGTCAAAACATCGATCAGAAACCCTGCTACATGACTTGAAAGGAAAACAGAGAGTAAGATGTTTGTGGCATACAAGGAAGGATTGGAAGCACAAGTGTTATGAGGAGCAGCTGAGGGAACTGGAGCTGTTTAGTCTGGAAAAGAGGAGGCTGAGGGGAGACCTTATCGGTCACTACAACTACCTGAAAAGAGGTTGTAGTGAGTTGGGTCTTGGTCTCTTCTCCCCAGTAACAAGTGGTAGGACAAGAGGAAATGGGCTCAGATTGCTCCAGGGAAGGTTTACGTTCGAAGTTAGGAAAAATTTATTCTCCAAAAGAGTGGTTAGGCATTGGAACAGACTCCCCAGAGAAGCGGTGGAGTCACCACCCCTGGAAGTGTTCAGAAAGTATGTAGACATGGCACTTTGGGACGTGTTTTAGAAGACACGGTGGTGTTGGACTGACAGTTGGATTTGATGATCTCAGAGGTCTTTTGCAACCTTAATGATTCTATGACTTCCAAACCTTACTCATATTTCAGCTTTAAAGCATGTTTAAACCCTCTCCAATCTACAGTCTTTTCTGATGCTTACAGCAAAGATTAGTTTTTTCCTAACCTTTGAAGAAAACTGTAGCTTCCCTGTTAGATCAGAATTAGATATTAGATTTAAGTTATTATTTACTTGCTGGTATTTGCATGACATTTTCCCCCCGATCCCTATAAACATTTGCACCTGCAGAAATGCCTAACACAACTTTATAGAAAATTCTAAACTCTGGAAAAGTGTAGGTAAAGTTCTCAAATTAATTTTAAAAGTAGGATCTTAGAACAAAGTGACTGGTGCTTACAAAAATTAATTTTAGCAAAAGATGATGAATGCTTCTTCACTCTGAGGGTCTGCAATTTCTTTTTAACTTTCTATAAGCTGCATCATACATATTATGCTAGGTAATGTGAATGTCTCAGTGATTCCTTACATAAAAAGGGTTTACTGATACAGACAGATACATAGGAGAAATACAACGTAGAAAATATTGCACGTTTTTATTTGGTCTGTATTTTACTCCATATTACTAAGTACATTGTAGTAAACAGGGAAGAGTGAAGGATAGAACAAACTGAAAGAGTTCCACTGTTTTTTACGTACACATTTAAAATACCTAGATGACAGCGACATGATTTCTTCATAGACTTGTGAAGACAGGTGATTTAATATGCCCATTCAAGAAAATGGATGGACCTTCTAACTGACTGTAAAATACAGTCACTTGAGCTGGGCTGACAGCCTATTTTTTTGTGTAAATTATTTCAATATTTGGGCAATTTCATTTATTTTAAATTCCCAAATTATCTGTAAGTTTTTGGAGCCTCAGTCAGTTTAGGGATGTTCTAGAGCTATGAAGTTTGGTGAACAGAACACCCTATGAGCTCAGAAACCCTGACTCTCCATCAACATTTGAATTAACTGATAAAGGAACAAAAGAAATCAATTATTTCACCAGTCCTGTTTCAAAGAGTTCTAGGTCCATAGTGAGCATGACTACAGAAACAACTTTCATATCCCTGTGAAATTCTGCTATATTCAGGATTCAACAAGCTGAAATGCTTCAATGGGCTGAATTTAGTACTATCAAGTTATATTCCAATGTAAATTATGTCAGAACAAGAAACAGAAGGAGAATAGCTTTATGACCTGTACCTGTAACAGTGTAAATCTCTCCCCTTTCCCCTTGAACTCCTTCCTGTCTTTAATTATAACAGTTTAATAAAGTAACTTTTGTATCAAATGTTTAGGCAGATGAGTTATCATCTCCATCAAAAACAATATACTGAGCTGAATTAAGTGGATGAATGTCTTACCTTTTCTCCAATTCTTCAACACAGCATCGCTATGCTATCCCTCTGTTTTATGGTAACTTCCTCTAGTATCTCCACAGGACATGTTGAAATTCTCCCTGAAGCATGATACTGATCACACATAAATTTCCCAGAAAAATTATTAGCTTATAGCTGGGTATGGCTGAGTTTACCACTCTTGGAAGCAGGGACAGGCAACTCAAGAAGAATATAGGAATCTCATTAGGTCATGCAGACATAAAATTAGAAAGGCAAAAGCCCAGCTACAACTTGATCTGGCCACTGTTGTAAGGGATAAAAAAGATATTTTTATAAATACATTAAGAACGAAAAGAGGGCCAGGGAGAATCTCCATCCTTTATTGGATGCAGAGGGGAACATGGTTACCAAGGATGAAGAAAAGGCTGAGGTACTTAATGCCTTCTTTGCCTCAGTCTTTAATAGACCAGTTGCCCCCCGGGCATTCAGCCCCCTGAGCTGGACGACAGGGATTGAGGGCAGAATAATCCCCTCTTGATCCAACAGGAAGCAGTTCATGACCTACTATGCCACCTGGACACTCTATGGGACTGGATGGGATCCACCCAAAATTCTGAGGGAGCTGGTGGAGGTGCTTGCTAAGCCACTCTCCATCATTTGTCAATGGTCATGGTTAACGGGGGAGGTCCTCGATGACTGGAAGCTTGTCAATGTGATGCCCATCTATGAGAAGGGCCTGAATGAGGATCTGGGGAGCTACAGGCCTATCAGCCTCACCTCGGTGCCAGGGAAGGTTATGGAACAGTTCACCCTGAATGCGCTCACCAAGCATGTGCAGGACAAGCAAGAGATCAGGCCCAGCCAGCATGGGTTCATGAAAGACAGGTCCCTCTTGATCAGTCTGATCTCCTTCTATGAACTGGTGACCCACCTAGTGAATGAGGGAAAGGCTGAGGATGTCATCTACCTGGACTTCAGTAAAGCTTTTGACATGGTCTCCCACAGCTTTCTCCTACAGGAGATGGCAGCTCATGGCTTAGAAAAGTGCACTCTTCGCTGGGTAAAAAACTGATTGGAACACCGAGCCCTGAGGGTAGTGGTGAACAGAGTTAAATCCAGTTGGTGGTCGGCCACAAGTGGCGTTCCCCAGGACTCAGTCTTGGGGGCAGCCTTGTTTAATATCTTTATCAACGATCTGGATGAGGGCATCAAGTGCACCCTCAGTGAGTTTGTAGATGACACCAAGATGGGTGGGAGTGTCGATCTGCTTCAGGGTAGGAAGGGTCTGCAGACGAATCTGGATAGGTTGGACCAATGGGCCGAGGTCAACTGTATGAGTTTCAACACAGCTGAGTGCTGGGTCTTGCGCTTGGATCACAACAACCCCAGGAGATGCTACAGGCTTGGAGCAGGGTGACTGGAAAGCTACCTGGAGGAAAAAGACCTGGGCTGCTGGTTGACAGTNATGGTCTCCCACAGCTTTCTCCTACAGGAGATGGCAGCTCATGGCTTAGAAAAGTGCACTCTTCGCTGGGTAAAAAACTGATTGGAACACCGAGCCCTGAGGGTAGTGGTGAACAGAGTTAAATCCAGTTGGTGGTCGGCCACAAGTGGCGTTCCCCAGGACTCAGTCTTGGGGGCAGCCTTGTTTAATATCTTTATCAACGATCTGGATGAGGGCATCAAGTGCACCCTCAGTGAGTTTGTAGATGACACCAAGATGGGTGGGAGTGTCGATCTGCTTCAGGGTAGGAAGGGTCTGCAGACGAATCTGGATAGGTTGGACCAATGGGCCGAGGTCAACTGTATGAGGTTCAACACAGCTGAGTGCTGGGTCTTGCGCTTGGATCACAACAACCCCAGGAGATGCTACAGGCTTGGAGCAGGGTGACTGGAAAGCTACCTGGAGGAAAAAGACCTGGGCTGCTGGTTGACAGTGGGCTGAACATGAGCCGGCCATGTGCCCAGGTAGCCAAGTCCAACAGCATCCTGGCTTGTAGTACCCATCTTGTACTAAGCATTGGTGAGGCTGCACCTTGAATACTGTGTCCAGTTTTGGGCCCCTCACTACCAGAAGGACATTGAGGGCCTGGAGTGTGTCCAGAGAAGGGCAACGAAGCTGGTGAAGGATCTGAGCACAAGTCTTATGAGGAGCTGCTGAGGGAGCTGTGCTTGTTTAGTCTGGAGAAAAGGAGACTGAGGGGAGATCTTATTTCTCTCTACTCTACCTGAAAGGAGATGGTACTGATGTGGGTGTTGGTCTTTTCTCCTCATTAACAAGTGATAGGACAAGAGCAAAAGGCCTCAAGTTGCACCAGGGGAGGCTTAGGTTGGATATTAGGAAAAATTTCTTCACTGAAAGGGTGGTCAGGCATTGAAACAGACTCCCCAGAGAAGTGGTGGAGTCACTGTTCCTGGAGGTGTTCAAAAAGTATGTAGATGTTGCACTTCAGGACATGGTTTAGTAGACGTGGTGGTGTTGGGTGGGTGTTTGGACTCCATGTTCCTAGAGGTCTTCTCCAACCTAAATGATTCTATGATTCTATGAAATACTTAAAATGTTTAAAAATGCAGAGTTCAGTCTTTTCCATATTTTGACAGCTAGTTCATTCTTAGCTCTTCCATGTCCATTACTGACACTGTAGAGCAAGACAGACCCAATGAACAAAACCATTGAACACTGGAAAAATCAGAGCATTGACATTTAATAATAATTGTCAAATAGAGGATGTGACAAGACGTTAGATTCTGATACAGCATTTCTCTGGCAACTGGTCATGAGAACATGAGTCAGAACTACATGAGCCTATTGCCAGGATAATTAGAAAAATGAAAATGAGAAATAATACGAATGTAACTGTCATCCATAATTCTTATAATGAGTTTATAATTTGTCTCATCTTCATTGAGCAGTGTAAAACATTCAGAGAGATTAAAAAAATAAAAAACCTCAATTCATAGCTATATTTTGTAGTGTTCAGCTGGATTGGCATGAAATTTGGAAACCCTTTATTATGACAAGCTGGCACTATGAAATTGTATTTATCAATGTTATTGGTAATGATTAATACTGCTATTATATGATGAGTAAATAAATGAGTGTGCAACTAAAGAAAATGTTTTGTTGTTGCTGTGGTAGCCTTAATCATTGGATAGAGTAATAAAATAGTAATTATGGAAAAGTTAGAACATTTGAAGACAAAATAATAGTTCTGTCTGAAAATACTTGCTGTAAAATTTAAATGAAAATATTGTTAAGACAAAGCGTAATTTTTTAACAATATCTGTCTAATGTCCAAGGCATAGCTCTGTGCTTCAGACTGTGTAAAAATTTTGCATTACTTCAAAACTCTGAATTAATTTCTTCATGATTTTATTATCTGGATGATAAACTGAACAATAAATCTGGATTAAAAAACCCACAGAAAAAGCAGGAATTGAGGCTGAAAGAAATTTTTAGAGAGTTTTTACTCCCTCCTTCTTTGCAAAGGTCAGTTCAGCTATATCTGTGTTATTTCTGAACAAACACCTTTACAGCCTGCTCTTAGGAACTAGAGCTGAGGGAGTTGCCACAGCCTCCCAACAAACCGCTGTAGTACTGCATAGTCCTTGCTGACACACGCTCTAACATAGTCCTTCCTTTCCAACTTGTCTGATCTGCAGGGAATTTTGAGAAGGGAATAAACTCCTTAAAAGCTATGTTTTACATATACAAACTCTACTACTGTTTTTTTCCTTTCCTTAGCCTAAACATCCTTGAAACTTTCATCTTCCTTTTGATGTGTGACTTTCCAGACCTTTGAAAAGCCTCTTGGTCTCCTGCGGACTGTCTTTAGTTAAAATCTCTCTTTTTAACTGGCATTGTCCCAAAATGGAAATGCTAAGGCTCTGAACACAGTAAAATCAGTCTTTTATACACAGCATTCCTATTTATAGACCCAAAGTTAGTGTTTTCTGACTAATGCCATAACCTATTACCCAAGATACTGTGACTACTATCAATAGTATTAATGATGACAAGAGGAAACATGTTCACACTTGGATTTCCATTTTGCTTGCAATAAAATTTTCAGTGGAAATGTACATCCAAAACTGTATTCATTTCTTTTCAAAGAATTTATTAGAGGATGTTAAACTTTCTTTAGCCTTTTAAAGCAGTAAATCTATTTAAGGCAAGGTATTCTAATAAGACAAAATTTTCCTTGAATTTCAAAAGATATGTACAATACAGCAAATAGGTATAACGTCACACAAGTTAAATTATATTAATTTCTGTGGAACATTACTGCTTTATTCATATTGTGTCTTTTTCTTTTCAATGTTGTTGTGCTGATGGAAAAGAAATTTTAATCACGTTTTGTGACAGTTTTCCTCTTTTGAACACCGGGTATATTTGCTGAAACTTGTAATGTTTCCTGGTATTAATTTTAGATATTTTAATCCAAACTGGAAATAATCTTCTTTTGTGCTAACCTCTACTTCTGAATCAAAACTCCAAAGCTTTAATACCAATCATTTGAATGTGTCCCCTTTGTAAATGATATAAAAAGCACAGCATAATGAAGAAACACTATCTTCATAAGAAAGAGATGTATAGAATAGAATCATTAAGGTTGGAAGTGACCTCAAGGATCATCTAGTCCAACCATCCCCCCACCACCTATTACCCGCTAAACCACGTCCCTAAGTACCACATCCAACCTTTCCTTAAACACCCTCAGGGATGGTGACTCCACCACCTCCCTGGGCAACCTGTTCCAGTGCCCGACCACCCTTTCCGAGAAGAATTTTCTCCTCATCTCCAACCAGAACCTTCCCTGGCGCAACTTGCAGCCGTTCCCCCTTGTCCTGTCACTAGTTATCTGCGAGAAGAGGCCAACTCCCAGCTCACCACAACTTCCTTTCAGGTAGTTGTAGAGGGCAATAAGGTCTGCCCTGAGCCTCCTCTTCTCCAGACTAAACAAGCCCAGTTCCTTCAGCCGCTCCTCATAAGACCTGTGCTCCAGCCCCTTCACCGGTTTCGTTGCAAGCAATTCAAACGCTTTATTAAAATAAATAGCTAAAATGAAAAGAAAGAAAGAAAAAAAAAAGAGCTCCTGGAGAAAATATATTTAAGTTTCTCTTCATAGCTAGCAAGAAGTGAAATCTTGGACTGAAAAGTATGAAGTGGATGCACTGACTGGGCCAATAGCTTACAGGAATCATTTTACTACAAAAATCCCAGAGCTCATTAAACTGAAATAGTTACTATTATGTAAAATAAGAAAACCTCTGCCATTTACATTTAAGGGGTGGGGATAACAGAATGACTCAGATGTCTCTCCATGCCAAAGCCATCTTTTTCAGTTCTTTGTTTGCAAACTAACTGATTCGTATTCAGGAAAACACAGTGCACGAGTTCTCAGTTTTTAAATCAATGCATATGGGCAGGGAAAGTGGCCCCACGTGGCTACTTTTGCCCCCGGCTGTGTAAGCAGTGTGACAATTAAGCTTTTTGGAGCAGTGGAAGAGCACTGAGCAGAAGCAGCAGTAGCCAGCTCCTCTGGGATTGCAGCTGATTGTCACCTGACTAATTGAAATTCCTCTGCGATGCCGGCTGCTGTTAGACCGCTGTGGAGCTGGCCATCCTCTGCTCTCATCCATCTAGCAAGTACTGTACCCATCAGTCTGAATCCACGTGAAAGAAGTTCGTGTGAGCCACATCCTAACATAGTGGGCAGGCTCACTGCACTGAAGTCATGAGGGATATCAGCCTGCCACCCTCGGCAGGGATGCCTGCTGCACGTCGTACCGGCTGTCTGCTCTGTGACTCAGAGGGTCGCTGTTACTGTGCAGTCTTCACCTCAGCTGGAGATAGTGTATTTTGCATATCCAAAGATGCAATATAAATACATTTATATATGTAAGATGCACATGAAACATTAGGAGTGTTTTACACTTTTATTTATGTCACACAAGCTGGCACAGGTGAGGAGTCTAGCCTAGAAAATAAAGTGAAAATTGGAAAAGGTGGTTGAAAATGAGTCATCAGCACCACAGTCTGAGTTTGTCTTTTGGGGTTTTTTATTTTATTTTATTCCTGTTCTTTTTTTAATGACTGCATGCCCTTCTTTGTTGAATTGTAAAAAAAAAAGTCATATTTTGTCAGTTTTGTACTTTGTTCACTTCAAAATGTTAGCTAACCCATCAATAAACACTTATCTCAGTATTTCCTGAGTAGTAACTCTTCATATTGATCACAGGAAATAGGCAATATTTCTTACCTTCAAAGCTGGAATCAAGGATATTCTTGGAAACGGCATTCTACATAAAACATCAACATATCTTGGAAATTAGAATAGAATAGAA
>VWZZ01003150.1:811745-905776 GCA_013399095.1 Psophia crepitans | reverse complement strand
CTCAAATAACACAATTTCATTCTTCTCCCATATGGCCCACGGCTCTAATATTGTTTACATTGCCCAGTGCATGTGAAAGCATCTCCACTGCCTGTTTTCTTACCAGTTCAGTCTCCTCAGCCATTACACTGCTTCCATCCTTTTGTATCCACTATGTCCTCTTCGTCCTTCACAAAACTCCACCACCCTTCCTCCCATAAAACTCTGCCCCTGTTTGCAGCCTGTCTCTCGAAGCCCTCTCACCTCCCTGGCTTAATGCACTCCTACCTTTGTCATGCTTCTGTTTTTTCCCTCCTACAGATAATTAATGCCTTTCTCATCCCCATTCACTGCTGGTTCTGTCCCACTTCAAAAAGACTGAAACTCACCACTCAATTATTTCTCCACTGGCCCTTCTGGCTGACATGACCTCATCCACTTTGGCTTCCTTATCTACGCTAGGAACCTGCACACTCCCTGCTAAAATCAGTTTACGCTCACGACCATTTTACTTTTTTTTTTTTAAATCTTTGTAATTTGTTACTTACCACATGGAGTGAATTCCTGACTAAATGATTGCTTTCTCATATTTTACTTCTTTGTTTCAGGTACTTCAGAGAAATGACCTACAAATCTCAGCCTCTGAAAAACCAAGCACGTGTAACTGCCCTATGCTGCAATCCCTCCTAACAAGAATCCATCCACTGATGGATGACCCACCCTTGCTGCCTGGATGATGACGTGACATGACTGGGCTTAGCTGCTGCCTGTCTTCAAAATTCAACTGAGCTGTAACTTCTAGTGCCGCCTGAGCAACCTGACCCTTGCTGAGCCCCACGTTTTGGGCCCCACCTTTCATCTGCCCTTAGCATCCACATCCTATGCACGTCATAGGTGATGGTGCTACTGCCTCTCTGATGTGCATCAGATGAACTTTGCCAGCCGTTTGGTAATCCCGTTTGCATCATCTGCCACGTAAGGGATTGGAAAGAAAATAATGAAGCGTGTGGGAGAATTTGCTGTCTCACCAGAAGCAGCAGCGTAGTGCAGCAGCACCCCATCTCTCCTGTGGCCCGGTATGGAGTGAAGCCTGCTGGTAACTCACACACGTTCATCGCCTGACCCGATGTGTGCCCTTGTCTCACACGTGGCAATTGTGAGAGGTCGCCACTGAGGCACGGGCAGCGTGCACAGGGAGCAGGATCTGTTCGTAAGGGTCTGTGAGTGAAGTTTTGGTAAAAGACTTTGTGTTGAAACACTACTCTTTGTTTTTTTGCTCCCTGGGCACCTAAGGAGACCACGTAACCTGTAATTTATAATTTGCCAAGAATTTTGGACATCTGGGGAGGTTAGTGTAAGTATAACTTGGGAAGGATTAATTGAGGATGCACGCAGTTTTGTGAGGTGTTTGGTCCTGATTAAATGCTCTTTACTGTTTAGTCACATTTTATTACAACTTACATATGTTTGGAACACTGATAGAAAAGAAAGCATGTCACCTATTTACAATCACTACACATTTACATTATATTATTTACAGATAATGAATTTAGTAATATATATGAGCAGAAAATATAGCAAATATCAATATGAAACTGTACAGGGCTTAATCTCATGTCCTTTACTGTGGCTGCATTTCACTGTAATAATAAATACAGTTCTATATTTACACATTTTACTTTAAAAATCTATTAAATGAATTTTAACAATTTCAAGTTTAAAATATCTGGTCAAAATATTTCAAACATGCTTATAAAAATAAGACACAAAGCCTTTAGGACTTTCTGCGAGCTAAAAAAGTTCTGATAAAAGAAGCTTTCTTTAACTACTCTTTAGAATTATAACATTATTTTGCTTCTCAAAACCCTTTACAAACTTCTTAAATATAGCGAGCTGACAGGAATTTCACTGACATTAAGCAGCGCAGCACAGATGGACCCCGGTTAAATTAAAGCTAAGTAAACATGGTAATAGGTATTGTGCAATGGTTGGCTGATCCTCTGTTTAATCCAAAGTGGTTTCAGGCATCGTTCTCCAGCTGTATGCTGCACTGCTTCAAAAGCCACAAGAGATAAAGGATTAAGATAAGTATTCAGCTGACTTTATCACACATAATTTCGGCATTGGTTCATTTTTTTTTCCTGAAGGATGAACGTGTCAGCCAAAGTCAACTGATGCCATCTGTAACTGCAAAACTAAAAATATGCCAGTGTGAATGGACATGAAAATCAAGGCATGTCCATTGCTGGCAACAAATTCTTCATTGTGAAAATCCATCCTTTGAATCCCAGGAAGTTTTATATACAGTAACAGATGAACAACAGAGATCATCTGTAACTGATTACCTTAATTACTGGGCTAGCCTAGCCTTGGTAATGTTAAAAAATTAGTCTCATTCACCTGGAAGTTGAGTGGCCATTAACTGAGCAGTGAGTACTGAGCTATTAAATGTTACTCCTCAGGGAGCTATTTTTAACAACAGAAAAAGTAAATTTATGCACTTTTGTGTCTTAAATGATCAGCTCAGTCGAGCAAAAAGTGCCAGCTCTGAGAAAAGAACACTGGAATATCCCCTGATGGCTTGACCAAGGTCAAAGACTGATATCCTAGGGAAGTGACGGTGGCTCTGTTGTCTGAGATATTTTGGCAGTACGCTTGGCAAAGATCTTAAGTCTCTTCTGTCTAACTGGGATGCTTCTGATGTGTAAACATACATGCCTTGATTCAGCAAAGTACTAACAGATTTAAAGCCAGAGGGGAACTCTGTGTTAATCTAATCTAACCTTTTCCTAAACTAAAGCCATCAGAAGTCCCTGAATTCCAAATAGCTGCTCCAATACCTTTTGGGCAATACATCCAATTTGAATTTAGACATTTTTGGTGACAGATAGTTCCACTAGTTAATGACCATCACTGTCAACAATTTGCATATTTATTTCTATGCTGCATATCCCTAATGTCAACTTCCAGTTGATCTTACCAGACTCTTCTCCTCTTGACTGAGTGGTCCTCTGCTTTCAAACTTCTGTTTCCTAGAAGTAGCTACTTATAAACTGTGATCAAATCACTATTTCTTAAGCTGCTTTAAATTTATGATATTCATATCCTTTCCAATTTTACAATGTGCTTTACAGCATGTCAATGCAAGAACTGTTTCAAATATCCCAGTAGTGCTTGCATCAGCGCTAAAGAACACCGATCATACAACCTCTTGACTCCTACTTGATACTGCCTTGGCTAAGGATATTGCCTATCCTTAGCCAAAAGGACACAGTGGCCTCTAAATCTTCAACTGACTAGCGACCATGAACTAGAAGCTTTCCAGAATCATGCTTCACAGGACAGAGATCATGCCATGAGCAGACTACAGCTTTTGTTCCTGACAAATGATCTTAAATGAATGTTTCTATGCGAGCGTCTTTGGTGTCCTTTAATTGCCTTCAGCATGCCAGTCTTCCTGTACGGATGACTTTCTATGCTGTATTTTCCACCCTCAAATTCTATGAGTCATCTGCCAATTTTATCAGCAGCAATTCTGAGAGTAGTTCTACTGGTATGGTATCAATTCAGGACCAAACTGTGCAGAATCTCAATAGAAAAATATTCATATGACAATGGCTTGCTATTTACAATTCTATTTTAAGCACTTAACAGGATCTTGATTAACTTCTTTCACACCATGTTAATTTTGTAGGTTTAGCTGACAATTAAGAATGCTTAGTCAAATGACTTCTAAAAACCAAATCCAATGCCAGTTAAACTACTAAGTCAGCTTTATCAAACATGGAACGTCATCAGAGTCTGCTCTGCAGAAACCTTCAGGACTTCAGCAGGACTACCCTTTCACTTAGGTACCTTACTGAATGAGGGCCAAACATAGATGCTTATAAAAACAATTGTGGCACTGAAAAACTGTTATTAAAACCAAATTACAATAAATGGGCAAAAGCCCCAGCCAACCCCTGAAAAAAAAACCTGTACCAGGTGATGCTTTGAAAAAAAAGCTTACTGACTTAACATGGTATTTTTGCTCTTGACCAACTGACGCCCTTCTGAGTAGTGCTACTTTAAAAGGGAGCAGCTGATACAACTGCACAAACCGCAGCAGCTTTCAGTTTCTCTGTTCATCCCAGCATTTCCTAAGCAGGCTGAGAAGGCTCAAGTATTGAATTTTCAGCCTGCTGCAAGTTTTGTCATTGTCTGTTTTCTGGTGTGTGTAACAATCATTCAGAGGCACTCTCTAGCTTGTATACACACACCCACACTTACTTTCAGGATTAAAAAAATTGTAAACATAGGTATTTTCTGTATTGCCACTGAAACTAGCGACATGGAACAAATGCGACTGATGACAGATTGCAGCTTTCCGTCATTTGATAAGACGATGGCATTAGTGAGTTGCTGGTAGGCATGTCATATGATATGCTGGCACTTGTGAAGGTTACCAATGCTTGTGTTGAGTCACAAGATTGTTTTTCTATGTCTTCTGAATTCACAGAGATCAGACTAGCATGTTTTGATCTTCTCCATAAGAAAGTTTGCTTTCGCAGACTTCCCAAGTCCTCCTTAAAGTGTGGGTTGAAAAGTATATAAAGGAGCGGGTTTAGACATGCGGGCAGTGGGACGATCACTAGCAGTATTGACTTAATCACTTCTGGGCTGATAAAAGTGAGGTTTAGTAAGGAGGAAAAAGATAAGAAGGCCACAGGGCAATAAAGAATGCAATTAGTAAAAAGTAGCAAGGCTATATGTTTGACCATAGAGCAATCCCAAATGTTGTCTAGTTCTCCCTTTTCTAAACTACAATAGAGCTTTGTATAAGCAATGGTCATTACCAGAAAACAAAGGGAGTTCAGCAATACCAGTGCTACCATGTAGCCCATCGCAGTGGGTTTTCCAAATGGTAGGGGTAAACAAAGCGGGGAAACCCCATACTCACTCCCAGTGAGGAGTGGTATCACCGCAATGATGAGTGCCAACACAAAGCAAAAGAAAATGGCAATTTTTACACTAGCAATGGAGGATTTTGTTTCAAACTTCGTGGCGTGCTTTGCAGAGAATGCACGTTCAAGTGCAGCTAGGGTAAGGAGGAAAATGGAAGCCTCTGAAGCAAAAATGGAGAGAAGCCCAGTTATTTGGCAACCAATTCCACTTTCCCACTGTGCTCCATACTGAGCAAAGCTACCAAAAGTTGATGCATCCACGCCAGCCAGTACTCCGCTGGCCAGACCCATCAAGGCATTTACGATTGCTATTAAACTGATCAAAAGTTTTATGGAGGACATATACAACGGAGATCGGAAAACTGTAGCGGACACCAGTGCATTGCAAGTAAAGGTCAAACCCACTATGGTCCACACTCCAATTCTGATCAGCCAGCTACCAAACAGATGGTCACATGGTTTGAAGGGACCTGAAATGACAAAAAGGGCAAGGGAAACCCACGTAAGCTAAACAAAAAATAATATTGTGCTTTCTAAGAATTACATTTCATGCTTCTTGCATGTTCTCAGCACAGCCAAGTGGTGAATTTCAGTTAAAAGAGGAGCTGGAAATTTGTTCTTCCCTTGGAGGAATCTGAGACCTTGATAAGGCACTGCTTATATGAATGCTGCATTACTGGTACATGAGTCTTTGTCCCTCAGCCTGAACAGACTATGGGTTTCTTTTTTCGCCTAGCAGTACAAGTGCAACGTAAATATCCGCTCTGTAGTTTCAAGAAATTCTGTGGTGTTTGTCAGTGTGTGAAAAAAGCTGAAAAAGGTCCCTCTCACTAAACTAGGACAGGTTGCTAATGAGGCCTGGTGAAGTGTGATGTAATGGGTATGGACAGATGCACTTTGGCTACCTTTTAACACAGTC
Organism: Psophia crepitans; assembly: GCA_013399095.1. NCBI lineage: Eukaryota > Metazoa > Chordata > Aves > Gruiformes > Psophiidae > Psophia > Psophia crepitans. The sequence goes on along the minus strand of VWZZ01003150.1, from coordinate 899,935 downwards.
CAAGAAAATTGAAGCCCTTTGTCTTTGGAAGTGCTGCCTTTTTGGAGGGGCTTCTGATGACCTGTGGCTGAAGTCAGGTCATGATGATCGAAGCCTGCTGTATATTCTCATAGAGCTGAGGTGCATATGCTGTGCGGTTGAAGCTGAATGCTCTCCAGTCTGAGAAACAGTATTTATCTTGGTACAAGCCAGCTATGCTCTGTCAGAGCAAGTCCTTCACAGTGGTCTCTGCTTCTCCATGAAGACACCCACAGCTGAGATGTGCTCCATATGACTACAGCTGCTGCCATCAAGTAGGCATCAGCATCTATTGTGTCAGTTGGCAGGTTTTTCTAAGATTCCATTTGAAAGACCAACATGGAAGCTAAATTTTCTCTTAGGTCTTGTGATAACCGACCTTCTTTGGCTTCCTGCCTTTTATATTGTTCTTCACATAACTTAAAAAAATTATTATTATGTGCTGTTACAAACCAGCACCTTTGCTTGGAATGAATGCTGAAAGCTTTTTTTTTCATGTTTCACAATGAAAGAATGGCTAGGGAAAGCGTTTGCTGAATCAAGCAAGCAAAACTTAGGACCACGGCTACTAGAGCTAGAGGCGACCTTCCAAGACACTTCTTTCCTTGCCTTAAAGGAAACTTTCAGTGAAACTGGTGGCCCGTAGCTTTGCAATTCAATCAACATATTTCTTCCTCCTTTCTGCCCCACCGAGAAGCCAGGGAGGCACTATTCTATAAAGAAAATGACACTTCTGGGGGGTCCTTTGCGATGGGCTGTGCACACCAAAACAGTACTATTTGGTATTTCCTAGACACTTAACTAAACTGTGCTGTTCAGAAGCTCAAGTGTAGAATAATTCGGTGAAGTTCAGAAGAATTACTTTAGCTTTGCAAAAGACTGAGCAAGCAAAGATTCTGCTCCCCTTTATCATCTATGAACTGGCAGAACTGTGTGTGTGCTCTCTCGTTCTCTTGGTAGAGAGATCAATTCCTGTGAAAACAGGCCTGGAGTGAGGATCTGCCTGAGGACTGGGTAAGACTTTAGTTACACTCATAGATGAATTTAGTAGCTGAATATTTTTCTGGACTTCAATGCAATATTTCATATTATTGTGCAATGGGTTTGTATTAATTTCATCTGATTATTGAAAAACATCATTTTACTGTCCTAGTATCAGATTCTGCATCTAGAATGTCTGGTAGTACTGTGCTTGGATCCCTGTCTATCTGGCAGTTTCATACCTGGAGAAGGTGAGCATTGCACTGAATGATGAGCTTTCAAATCTTCTTCAAAGTCAAGAAAAAAATCTTCAAAGTCACGCTCATCTATGGGAGAGAAAATACCCAGATTTGATACTGCAATTTTCAGGAAAACTTTTAGTACAAATCACAAAAATGTCTGTGGCATTTAAGGCCTGGTCTGGTCCCTTTGCCTGCCAAACTGTGAGCAGAAGCAGACTTGCCTACTTGGTTTTGAATTACTGTACTCAGGATTATTTAAAAAGTTGGCACCATCCCTTCTCTGAAAATAATCACTTACAGGTATATTCCCCATTATGTAATCTGCAGTGTGACAACTGCCTAGGAAGGAGTGTAAACTATGAATCCTGCTGTTGTGCCAGGCTACTAAGAATTAACCCAAGTTTTTCTGTTTCTTATGTCATCGCTCTACCATGTATTCTTGGCTCTATTTTTGCTGGGGCTAGCCCTGAACTCTGAGACTTACTGGTTTGCAGGAGCAGAAATAGCGCAGAAAGCAGCAGGATGGTATAACATGTATGTGCGCATCTAGGTAACGGGTCAAGTAACAAACCTTACAGAATCACAGAGCTGTTTAGGTTAGAAGAGACCTTTAAGATCATCAAGCCCAACCGTTAACCCAACACTGCCAAGTCCACCACTAAAACATGTCCCTAAGCAGCACATCTACACGTCTTTTAGATACCTCCAGGGATGGTGACTCAACCAGTTCCCTGGGCAGCCTGTTCCAGTGACTGACCACCTTTTTGGTGAAGGGATTTTTCCTAATGCCCAATCTGAACCTCCCCTGGCACAACTGGAGGCCACTTCCTCTTGTTCTGTCATTTGTTACTTGGGAGAAGAGATCAAGCCCCACTTGGCTACAACCTCCTTTCAGGTAGTTGCAGAGAGCGATCAGGTCTCCCCTCAGCCTCCTCTTCTCCAGGCTAAACAATCCCAGTTCCCTCAGCCGCTCCTCATAGACTTGTGCTCCAGACCCTTCACCAGTTTCGTTGCCCTTCTCTGGACACGCTCCAGGGCCTCGATGTCTTTCTTGTGGTGAGGGGCCCAAAACTGGGCACAGCACTTGAGGTGCGGCCTCACCAGGGCTGAGTACAAGGGGATGATCACCTCCCTGCTCCTGCTGGCTACACTATTCTTGATACAGGCCAGGATGCCGTTGGCCTTCTTGGCCACCTGGGCACACTGCCGGCTGATGTTCAACTGGCTGTTGACCAACACTTCCAGGTCCTTTGCTGCTGTGCAGCTTTGCTTTGTGCTGAAGGGGAAGAAAAATACACTAGTCTTCTGTCCTGGACATCAGATACCCTTTGGTACCCAGGAAGTGCCAGGAAAAGTACTGTGAGCCGTGCCAACGTAGCCACATAAGGTCTCTGACTCATCCTGAAGCATGTGGACAGCAGGAGAGCCAAGGATGCATTGCTACTTCCAAGGCTGGCAAGAAACTGGATCTTTGCTGGCCTGCCCTTGTATGGGATTACATACCAGCACCAATTCCCTGTCTCTCAAATGAAGGGAAGATTTCCCTTCCCACATTATTATAGTTATTATTTGGACAGAAAGATGAGCGAGTGAGAATTTTGAAAGGCAGACCTGAAAAAATGAGTTTGTTAAGCATAGGAATGCTTGAATAACATGTTACCGGGCAACAGAGAGGGAGAGGCTGCCTGTGTGACTGTAAGAGAGTACTGGATTTGTGTAACATCACAGGTTCCTCACAGCCTTCAGGTAGATTTAAAAGCCAAAGATGCCAATTACCTTGAATTTGTAACAACCCAGCATCCTTCCTGTGAAAATCATCAATGCTGCTATTCTCATCTTTGTTCCACTGGCTGGAGATTTTGTAGTGGCTCTCACAAGCTCCAAAGGCACAGCACTGATAAGCATAAGGCATTTCCATGACCCTGCAGAAGAATAAGGAAGCACACCGATAGTAGTTTAGCACCAGAGTTACAGGACCATACTGCTCCTCTACTTTTAGCACAAAGAAACTTGTTTAAATAACCAGAACAGAAAGTATAAATATCTATGGGTAGAAATCAGCCATGATAATACAAAATGAGGACTCACAAATTAAATTCCAAACCAGAAATGCAGACGATTTCTAGGCTAATTTTAATAAAGGGACAATGAAGTTTTCTTATGCATTCTCATGGGAGATATGAAGGTGCGAGACATGAGCCTTGCAGCTGAGTGAATGTTACTCTTAGAGCTGTATTTCTATTTTATTATTTTGAATGATTTTACAGTGTAACTCAACAGTTTCTCCATGTTACTTTCTTAATGGTTTCTTTCAAAAAGCAGATCCAAAGACCACAACTGCATCCACCTGCCTAATGGGCAAAACTAAAACATCACTTCCCAAATGGAATTTCTCCAGTTTGGGGAGAATCAAAACTTTTGGAATTCAAACTTTATCCACCTCTTCCCACATCCAACTCTTTTCACAGTAAGATAGCAAAAAGGATATTGTCTTTTGTGCACAGCTCAAGAAAGCGGTGTTCTAAACCAAAAGGTGAATGCATCAGAAAGGCACCATGTGTGAAAACAGTTGTCAACGAGGAAAAGGTTTTACTGTATTAATTGTTTTAGAAATGAGCACGGTCACTGCAGGACACTGGGTGCTCATTCCTAACTCTTTTAAGATCACGGATATTCCTGACACCTGAGTATAGGTCAGCGAGTTTCAATGATTTTGAAGGTTTCTTTTGTCAGAAAATTGTTCATTTCTGGTATGTTTTCAATTTAATTCCTTTGGGGATGTGCAAATTCTGGGGTAGCACAGAAGAACTACATATATTCAAGTTCTATGGACTATTTCTTCTATTCCTTAGGTATATTTTGTGCTCTGGAAGTAGAGATATTTAATTTAGTTCTCCAATAGTACACAGTAATACCTAAGAACTCACCTTAATTCCAAAAGCCCAATAAACCGAAAACTTCAAAGATGAAGAGGTGATTAGAAATTATTCTGACTTGACTTAAAAGGAATAAAATAGAACTATATCCTCCTATCAGATTACTTTCAACAGGTTAATCATGTAAATTAACATAATGAGCATTCCAAGCAACCTTTACCCCCCTGGGAAATCTGCAAAGCAGTCTGCATCAGGCCCAGTGCCAACAGGACTTAAACTTGTGTGGTAGCCAAAAGCTTGGTACAAAGGGGAACAATCGGAACCCTAAGCTCTAAAGTGATTTTTAAATCAGTGCACTTTGGGGTGCTTAGGTTCTATATACTTAAATTTCTGTTGGGAATTAGTAACAATAATCTGTACCTTTGTACTCGATGCAAAAAGCTATATAAGGTATTCTTAAAGTACTCCAGTAAAAGTTCAAGGTAACCAAGATCTAACTATGAAGCAACCTCATGCCAGCAGATTTAAATATTTAATTTCTAACTCATTTCTGAGCATGCCATCTTCTAAAATAAGGAGATTATCTTGATTAAACATTTTTGAACACATTTCCCAGAAGGTCTTCTTAAAGAAACTATTATTAAACCCGTAGAATACTAGACTAACCCATAGCTAGTCACCTGGTCTAAAAACAATCCCAATCCTCAACTAGAAATTCCTATTTTGTGAAAAAAATCCTCACAAACAACAACAAAAAACTTACGAAAAGAAACAATGACAGTTCTCCAAGGTGATCAATGCAACTTGTGATCTTCAACCTTTTTGAAGACGTTTGTACAGCTGGGGAAATGAACAGCTAGTGGATATTTTAGGCTCAAGGGACTAACAGAGATGTATTCTCTGGTTATTCAAACAGCTCTATGTGCTTAAAAATGACAGATTTCCAGATGCTGTTGAGCTTCTAGCAGCCTGCTGGCCTGTGGAAATGTGGACCTCTCACATTGTGCTGGTCCACTGCTTTGGTGAAGAAGCCAGTAAACCCCACTGCTTTTAAATTATCTTTAAAGAGCAGGACTCCAATTTCTTATCCTCCCTGTAGATCCTTCTGGCATCCTTTGTTAAATCTGCACATTATTTTTAAAAATATTGTTCTCCTGGGTTACTAGGACACATATATAGGCCTCAAACTGGCGAAGGCTTCTGAATCTGTGTGCAAAGCATAATTGCGCAGAATGACTGGGAATCAGAGGACAAAACGTACTTTGCAATGCAGAGAAATTAGTATCAGCTCTTCTTGGCCACAGAGGAATTTCTTTCTTGCAAAAGCAAATTTTAACAAAAAAATAAAAAAGAAAAAACCAGAGGCAGCAATTCTCAGCCATACAGTGCTGGAAGCAGTCCTTTTTATGGCTGGCGCTCATTTGATGTGGGTGATTAGATTTGGACTTTGTCAAATTAAACTCTTTTAGAAATGCTGGCTAGATTTATTTTTATATACTGCTTATCTTACTGATGATATCTGTATGCTTGATAATCTTTTTTTCCTGCAGCAAGGAATGTCTCTTTCTTCTGCTTTTAGATTAAGCAGCAGAGAACACAAGGTCATTTTCTACCTCACGAAGGTTGACGGTGATTGGGAAGGTACAGTTATGATGGATGGAGCAAATCCCTGAGCTCTTTACAGTGTTAAAGCATCAGATAAAGAAGGAAGGAGCGGCTGGCAGCCTGACTTGACTTCCTCATAGCTTGCCATAGCAGGCTGGGCTCGGCTCTGTAGAGTGTTCTTGTGCCATTGCTGAAGGTGGGGCAGAGGATGCTCAGCTCTTTGATGTGTCTGTATTGAACAGCAATGACCCATTTAGATGAGCAGGAAGCTTTTACACAGGAATTTGTCTTTAATGTTGTAACCAGTGTCTACTTCCAACAATCACAAAGGGTGAAATTTCATTTTGTTTTAGATCTCTGTTCAAGCTTGGTGCTTCGTGCATTGTCTGCGCAGCAATCTTGTGTGAAATCCTGGACTCATTTTGATTCATGGTAAAAGTCCTGCAGACTCCAGGTCAGGATTTTAGCCCATTCTCTCCTGACTGGATATAATTTGTTCCTACAGCTGTTAATCAACTCTAGATATATTCATACTTTTTATATCTTGTTTTAAGACTTAAGCTACTGCCTGACACATCCTTTTTAACTACTTACCCAGAGTAAAAACACTGTAGTTGCATTTGAGCAGTGTACATAATTTTACTGGTGGAAAAATTATATAAAGCATAATTTTGATAAAAGAATTAAAAAATCTTATTGGTACATAATTCAGTTGAACAATGGATTATTCTAGGGCTACTGTAGCACCTCTTATGCCTCTAGGCCATGGTATATACATCACTGTATATTTGCTAGGTTGGAGTAATCCATCTTCTTGTTAATAGGTGGTGGGGGAACGGTTGGACTGGATGATCCTTGAGGTCTCTTCCAACCTTAATGATTCTATGATAGTGCCTATGATAGTTTACATTCTTTTAAAGAACCTTCAGGTATTTCAGAATTGTCACTTTTCAAGTGCAAAAGGCAAATCTGGTGAGGATATAAGGATGGAGTCTCCATCCTTGGAGATATTCAATAGCCATGTGGACATGGTCCTGAGCAACCTGCTGTAGGTGATCCTGCTTGAGTAGGGTAGGTTGGACAAGATGACCTCCAGAAGTGCCTTCCAAACTCGACCATTCTGTGATTCTGTGCACACTCTTTAATTGTTTCAAATTTTATGATGTCTAACCTTTCACAGTAAAACATGGAAAAAATATATGTTGCACTTGACATCCTCTAATTAAAACATAAAAACCAAAGGAGAGTTAGGGGACTCTCCAAAACACCCAGAAGTCAGAGGCAAAACTCTTTACTATGATTTCTTTATGGCCATCCAGTGACTGGCAGAGCTACAAATGATCTCTAGAGAACATTTCCTTCCTGTATCACAGAGCATCCAGCAGTAAATTACTAGCATCAAAATGTTTTACAAATAATGGCAAAGTATTATCTGAATCTTTATCAAAAGATTACACAAAAAACATGTTCAAACAAAAGAGGGCAAATATTTTGGAACTTCAGGAGTATATTCTTCCCTTGATATTTGCTGTGTTCTCATTAAATATAATGAAAGTTTTGTAAACACGGTCCACAGAAGAAGAAGGTATCACTAAGCTGCTAGCAATATTGTTTTAACAGCTTTTGTAACATATCACCAGGAAGCAGATGTGGCTCGTATTAAGCAAGTGCTGAGGTTAATATTTCAAAACCCTTCATAGTTTCTTCAGTTAAAAGTGAGCATAATAAAAGAAGTCTATCATTTTTATCATATTTGCTTTGGTTTTAATAGCACAGATCAAAGACTGACAATACGAAGTAACATGCGTTACACACTGGCACACCTTCCATTGCACATGGACACAAATGTGGCTTATTAGTTTTAATGATATACTCACTTGAGTTCTGGAAAATTTTCAGATGATATCAAACTTTGTAGGGCACGATTTCCTGTTAATTTTAAATGAGTTAAACCATGTAGCCCCGTCACAGGAAAAGAAGACAAAAGGTTGGATGACACATCCCTGTGTAACAGCAAATAAAAATCAGCTTACGGGCTTTCATTTTTTTTTTTTTTCTTCAGTACTAAAAGTGTCATGTTGGAAAAACAGGTTAGACTTTTCTAACTCAATCAAAAATGACAGCATTAAACAGAGGCCCCAGTCAGCACAGCAAAGCTGCAGCACTACTCAGGAGTATGTACCTACGTGGCTAGCAGAAAGCTAACAGTAGTACCTAGCAGATAGCTACGTCTCTGTTGCCAAATTTTGCCTGCAAACATTCCTAGTGCCAGTTTTGAGACTAGCAAATGAATTTAAAACCTGTTCATTAGATTGTTTGAACTAAAGGGAGCCAGAACCAGGACACCTTCCCACAGTTTAGAAGATTCAGTGGGGTGCTAGAGGGCACGGGTGCCCAGAAAGCTCCACGAGGAGCAGGTCAGGTGTACGGGGAAGACGTGTCTTTCAGGGTAGGACGGGTCTGGACTGCAGCAGAGGAAGATGACAGGTCTAAGCTGAGGTTTGTCTGAGGAACTGAAGAAAGACAGCTCAGAGCACGGATATGTAACGGGGAAGGTAAAACCAGTGAATGAAAAAGTGACTGTGATCAAGGAGAAATGGTAAAGTAATTAAAAAGGGGGAAGTCCAGAGTATTCTGTTCTCTATTTCTCCCTCTTCTTTATTCCATAAGTCTTTTCAGTCCTCCTCACAATTATCTATGTTGCAATACTTAAGATGGTGAACAGTCAAGAAGGAGGAAGGGGAGTCTGATGCTGCTGAAATGCTTTTGTGCCCAAGGGTTAACAGCAAAGTTCCTGTCCCTTGGACTATGTACTGAAATCTAAGGGGCTAGACATAGCATAAGAGGTATGCTGATGGACTGGTCTTCCACCTGTCCTGGTTTAGTGTGTATGTGTGTGCACTTGTGTGTCCTCCTGCTCACAACATAGTTAAATACAGACAGTGAAATTCTGCTCCTGCTGAAGAGCAAAAATGACCACTGACTGCAGTCAGACCAGGGTTACAGACTAGCATTTCAGGAGATGCTGCTCTGCTGTGTTGCTCTGTGTATGTGTGCGTGTTAAAGGGCTTTTTCTTTAACCGTCCCTGACTGTTCTGTGCTACTGACCAAAGCTACAGTGCCTTGCTGGCAGCATGATCTGCCCTCACTCTTTCTTTGCAGGGAAGTCCTGAAGAGGGCCCCAAAAAAAGATGCCATAGGCAATATTCTCTTTATGGATGTTTTTCAGTGAAGCATTCAGAGGGGAGGCTTTGCACATCGACAGGAATGAATACCCCTTTCCATATTTAGGTTTCCCAGCAGCTACTGGATTATCTGTGAGCAGGTGACCAGCAGTGTATCTTTGTGACAACCACAGAGCAGGATGTCTCCAGCGAAATTTTCTTTCACGTCTTTCCCGCACACCCAATGCCTCAGGGATTCGCCTTAAAGAGGCATTACAATGACAGTGGGAAACAGGAAAAAGTTAGTAAGGACCGAGAAGCGCTTGCGAACAAGGCCTGCGAAACTGGACTGCTGATGTTTTGACCACTAACTACTCTGGCTGAAGTTGCTAAAGAAAAACTGTTCCATTAAATGAGGAATAATGAAATAAAGAAGCTTAGTAGAATTTTTTTTTTTTTAATTTTGAATCCAATTCCTTAGTCTTGATACACAACAGGAAATATTCCCCACAGCTAACAGACACTAAACTGCTAGCAAATCGAATGAAGAAAGGCAGATACATGGATACGGTTCATGGACCCCAAATCACCCTGATTACACAGTGTTACATGCAGCTTTGCCACATTACCTATGGGAGCTGAACTACAAGAAAGCAAGCATTTAAATACAGATTAAACAGATCAGAAGATCAGAATGGAGCAAGCCTCCGTTTCTGCTGAGTGGGGCACTAAGTTATTAAATTTTTGTATGCTCTTGCAAGAAAAAAGTAAAAATTTGAATGTAGAAGATATACAATACTTACAGTTTGATCAGAGATGGTAAAGAGGAGAAGGCATTGGGGTGAATAGTTTTAATTTTGTTCCAAGCTAAATCCCTACAAGAAAAGTGAGTGGAAAATTACATACCCACTGAGTGAATATGGAAGTTTTCATACACTTGATTAGGAGGCCTAAATATAAAAAAGGTATTAATTACATGCAAGTATTTTCAAGAAGCTTCTGCATATCTCAGTGCAAAATCTTTTTTCAGTTTTCAAATTATGTTAGTCAGTTACGGATGTTAGTTACTAAACTGACAGCTTTCTCTAGGACTGCTGAATGCCTTCTGCAGTCTAACACTGGTATTTTTCAGTCTGCTTCACAGCTCACCAAGGCAGCAGAAAGAAGGGTGGGATATATGGACTGCTGCTAAGAGGTCCTTGTGATGTGACTAAGAACAGCAAATGCATTGTTAATAGGCTTAATTTCCTAATCTCAATCTTCACTGCCCTTGAAAAGAAGTGCCAATGAAAGGAACTCTTAAAAAGATGTATGGGCTCCATCCTGCAAAGACTTTTATCAATTTCTCAACAAAATTACTCTGCTAGCATACACGCCTGCATGAAAACTACAAACTGACACACAGTTAGAATCTGTTTCTGAAGATGCTGTTCTCTATAAAAAGATTTCACGCTCCCCAGAGCTGATTATTACGTGAACCTGCCAACAGATACTAGCTCTGGCTCAGTATCTCTCCCAACAGAGAAAGCAGAACGGAATAGTTCAGTTGGAAGGGACCCACATGTGTTAGGGCAGACAGTGAGCGGACAGCGCATAGCCCATGTTCTTGAGAACCCAAGTGAACGGCTGTTAGGCCTGTACTCACAGAGACCGAAGAGCAGCCAGCTGCCGAAACGTGTCTGCTTTGATTTCACCGATTTCATTGTGATGCAAGTCACTGAAACAGCAATAAGAATCTCCTCAGTTTCACTTGGAGGACACTTTGGGGTGTTTTAGACTGTGTTTACGATCCACTTCAATACAGCGTAAAGGCATGTAGTTGGGATATGTCAAATCGGCCAGCAATAACCAAGTTAATGTCGCTCAAACAAATTTGTATATAGATGCCTCTTTTTAGGCTTTCTAGGAAAGTTTGATGCTTACATTTTTTGGAGTTTTTTACATGCAGTAAAACAGGGTAAATCTTCCAGCAGGTTATAAGACAGATCTCTGTAATACAGAAGAAAAATAAAAAGATTAGCATCAAAGTAATGTTAAAAAGAAAAGATCTTTCAATGCTCAATTTAAAACAACTTTTTATCCACGCTCACAGAAGAATAGAAACGTGCAAACTCAGTTATCATCTCTCATCTGTCAGATTTTGATTTCTAACTGAGGAGGAGAGAGGAGGGGAAAAGGTAAGGTGTATTAACTCCCTATCCTATGTTTGCAAATTCCTTGCATTGTCTGAAGATTTCCTGCCTGAAGTGTAGACTTCTGAGTATTTTCCAGTAACGATACTGGCCATCTACTCATAGAGAATACTGGATTTGCATCACAGACTTCATATTTATCATGTTTAAATTCTGACAAATATTTAAACCATTTAAAATAATCTACTAAATATATACTCATAATTTTTCAGAGAAGATCTTGTATTTTTCTGGTAATAATCACAATGAAATGTAATCAGCTTTCCATCCTCCACTTTTAATTAAGCAGTATTGCCTCTGATCTTTAGACTGTTATATCTTATAACTGAGGGCAGTGGTTAAAAAAAAAATTGGAACTAACTTTGAAATCAATCACTACATGGAGGAAAAAAAACCTTAAAAAGACTTGAGCCAAAACTCAACAAATTACAGAATAACTGAAACATCTGGACTGATTTATAGTATAACATAACTAATCAAAACCAAGCTCAGGCAATTTGCAGAAATTGGAGGGGGAAAAAAAAAAGGAACCAAACACCCACCACCACCACCCAACAGTCTCATCCTATATATACATCTTGCTCAGGGAAAACTGAACGGGAAATTTGCTAGTGAAAAGAATATAGATAAAAAGCTTATGCCTGCTATTAGGAAATACATCCTTTTACAGTTATCCAATATTATCATGTGAAAGAGTAATCTCTTTTCAGTCCGGTTTCAAATTCTTTAAAACCGGTTCATCTCCACCTATTTAGTTCCTTGGTAAAATTTTATTTTCACTGTTATTATTCCAACAAGGGCATTTAGAATATTCTATATTTGATTTGTGGAAGTGGTGCAAGTAATGTGTGTTTTTTAGGTACTCCACTCTGCTTTTACTATGTCCGAAGGCCGCCAACAATATATGTATAATTTTTATTGCAGCAGGGAAGATTACAGCCTCTGGTTTTGTATTTTTCACAGGTACTCTGTGGTCCAAATCAGACATGACGGAGGAGAATTCAAGTGAGCTGGAGACTTTTAGGCCAAGGTAAAAGATGTTTGGTACGTCTGGCAGACTGCCGTTATTCTGTCACGCACAGATTTGTGACTTAGATCTTCTTAAAATTATGCTATCAGCTTGAATTTTGTACATACAGTCCCTCTTCACACTTGGAAAAAAATCCAAACCAACCCAAAACTGAAAGCCTTCTCCCCTCAGTTTCTGTTAGAGCTGCAGGAAACACTTGTTTATTTTTAAGGATTTTTTTGCCCCCCACTTTATTAATACATGAGGCTCTTTGCAGCAGCAGGGGGCAAGTGGTTTTGGTTCCTGTGCTGAGGGTAGTCTCTCTTGGACTGCTGGGACCTCTACCACGGGTGTGCAGACACCCAGGAAGCCTCCATGTACAGTAACCCACTGTATTGGTGGTTAGGTAGGATGTGGAAATTGTCTTTCAAAGCAGTGTTTGAGCTTGTAGTGTTTGTGCACATATCTGAGCCAGGAAGCCCCTTCCAGATCGCAGTCTGTCCAAGTAACTAGTGGGGTTCAGCGCACCATTATACTTCATGGCACAGGCAAAACTAATGTGCAAACCGAAATGTGGGCTTGGCAGGCTCGTTCCAATCTGATAGGAACGGGAAAGAGCTACTCTTTCACGTACTCAGGAGTACATGAAATTGCTGTCAAATTGGTTCCCCACCCTTAGAAATTTCAGCTCTAAGAATACAGGGTGATAGTCAAAAATAAAAAATTGAGAATTTCCAATGGACAGTCCTACTCTACTACCAATTGTACAAGCTATTAATTACTATTGTATTTATTTGCCTTCTATTTTGGGATTATTTATTGGTTTTGGATAATACAGGACGTATTTAAACTTAAGTTTGTGTGCAGACTTTCTTCTGGCAACAGACTCTTTCTGCCTTTTATCATTCTGGGAATGATTACATTGAGTCCATCAACTAAAACTTAATTTTTTCTGGAAATGTTCATGACAGCCACGCTGGTATTCAAATAATGCATTATAATTAGTGCTATTTCAATGTTGGCCAGACAACTAATACCAAATACATTCCTAGAAATGTAATACATAGAGGAAAGTGCTGTTGGCTCATTCTCAAAGAAGCGGACACAATGATTACTTTCGTTAGTGATTAAGCAAACTCCAAGGAAATTTCCAAGCTAAAATAATTTTTAGTAATTTTTAGTAATAATTTAGTATAAAAACTATGCCCCAATTATGCCATGGAATAGTCCATTAAAATTTCAGTCAGCTGCTTACGTCTGGTTGGACCAGAAACCAAAAGAGGAATATAGCAAAGACTCAAAATTGCACTCCTTACTCAGTTATATTTTCCATTCACTTCACTGGATTATCTGCCTCAGTGAGGAAAAAACCCAACAGAATACTGTAGGAGAGACAGAATGAATGAAAATAAGGTAGTTCTGTTGATTTTTAAACGAAATAAAGAACCGTTTTACTCTTTCCTAAAAATATGCAAAGTAATTATCTTTTTCCATAAAGTATGGGAAATCCTGACTGATAAGTGGGTTGTGAACTTTTTGAGTAAGTCAGGGGCCCGCTCCCTGAACTGAATTCCTAAGAAGTAACGTGATACACAGAAATAGCAGTAATTGGATAATTTTGAAATCATAATAATTTAATTTGTCCATTAATCTCTTGCATTAATGTAATGTTAACAATCTTACTGAAACGTACAGCACTTGGAGATTTGGTAACTGGTCACAAGCTGATTTGGGGAGAGAGGTGATCTGTGCTCCCGTGAGTGTCCTGTTGACCGTATTTATATAAAAAAAAAAAAAGACAAAAAAGAGACTGCTTTTTAAAGATTGCAAAACAAGTATTTTTAAGACTTTCTTTAGAATAAGTCAATATGCAGAAAAACAAAACAAAGCAAAAAAACTTCTCTGCCACTTACAAACTCTCCAGACTTGTAGTCCCTGTCAGATCAGGAAACTCTGTTATCTGTGAAGCACCATTTAAAGTCCTAGAATTTAAAAACATCATTTCAATACAAATGCGGAAAGGGAAGTGTGGGACAACTCTAATACTCCAATATGTAATGAGAATTAACATAAAAAAGTGAACACGTACAGAGTTCTGAGTTCTGGTAAGTGCTGAAAAGCAGATTTTCCAACAAGCTGGATAGGGTTATCATAAAAACGTCTACAAAAAGAGGATAAAAAGACATCTTATGAAAAATATTTTAAAAGATTCTAAATACATTTCATGATTATACTATAAGTAAATGAGTAAACTCTCTATAATGAATTACAGACTGTGCATCTCTGGGCTTTTCTCACCCACTAATCTATACCCACCAACCACATCTCACATTTTGAATATTCAATCAGTCATTGTTTTCTTGGTTTTAAAGCCAGAAGCCAGTAAACAAAATATTCCTTCTTCCTTCCAGGTTTGCAAAGATTGAAATCCAAATACGAGGAACTTTGTTATGACCTGAGACAAATTCAAGGTTAGCAGCTGAAAAAGTCAGAACTTCACATACTCAGAAGTGTATGTGAAGTTCTTTTGAACTTTTGAAGTCTTTGAAGCCATGCTGCTTTTGCTTATAGAATAATATTGCTCAAGATAAGTCACTTTGTTTCTTAAATTTACAATTTCTTATTTTGAGGTTTGCCCATTAAATGCATTCTCATGTAAGACAATGGAAACTCAGTCTGGAATCCATCAAGAGTAATTTTTGCTACCTTCTGCATTGCCAGTAATGCTAAGAGATTTAGAAGAAATAGTTCAAATAAAAGGTCAAAGGCCAGAGACCACTACTTGCTTCCCTTAAACAGGGCATGCAAACTGCCATTCTTTCCACAAAGTTGGAAAGATATGAGCTTGTTTGCTTGTATAATGTTGTGCTACACCGTACACTGACAAGAAGACCTATTTGACAATTAGCCACAAATACAAGACTTAGTTCCACGTTCTCTAAGAAGAAGAGTCATTGAAAAGACTATTATCACTTACATTGTAATAAGTGATGGATTACCCACAAATGCACGCTCAGGTATTGACTTGATGTTATTGCTATGAAATCCCCTACAAAAGGAAAAAGAGTTTACACAATAAGAAAAAAATAGTGAAGGCACAATCTGTATTCACGTGCACAACAATTGTTTTTGTTTGTATGTAAAGGTATGACCTTGTTTTCTGGAATAAGAACTGAAAAAAGCAAAAGAAAAGAAAAGTGATGAAATTGCTGGAATGCTGCACTTTTCTGAATGAACAAACCCATTCAGATACAGTAAACCGCAAAGTGGCGTTTTAAGATTCGGATGCCCTTGATAGGGAACCGCTTTGTAGCTGTATGTCATGTATCTATGAATCTATGTGTGTATGTATATAATGTAAATTTGCACACAAACACACACACTTATGAACAAATAGCATTAACAGTTAAATATTAATACTTAAGTACATAACAATATAGTAGTGTATATATATATATTTCTTCCTGTACTGTTAAACTGCAATTATTTCTTTTGCTGGGATAATAATGGATTGCACAAGTTTATCAAGTAAATGATTTTATACATTATATTGTGATATGTTGAGCATCCCACAACCACCTTTCTGTTGAAATATTTTAAATGTGGACATGAACAAACTATCCAATGTAGTTGTGCCTGCTGGATAGAGGGCCAAATCTTTGTCTCATCATTAATTACTGGATTTTATTCATATGAGTAATTCTCCATTGTGAAAAACAAAAGAAACAACTAAGATTTCAATAGAACAATGATGATTTGTGTGGGAAACTCCCATTAGTTCAGTCGGGTATGAAAAAGGCTTCCCAGCTTAAATTTATGCATTTAGAAAGCCTCAAATTGTTCACTGAGGCAAGCGCACTTGGCTAGTGCTTGAACAGATCCCACACTAGTGATTTTCCTTGCTTAGGGCACTGTGTTACTGCTGCTGAACTACAGAGCAAGACGAAATCCCCAGGGTTTGTGCACGCAATAAAAACTGCATCCATGCAGATGCAGCTGCCAAGCAGTGTACGGATCCCATTTAATCTAGAACCAGTAAACAGACTGGTTTTGTAGCTGTATTGCATGAGACGCCTTCATGGCAGAAAAGCTAAGGAAATGGCACGAGTACTTCCCAGGGCAGTATCCAGCCCCTTGTCACCATTCTGACTTGAGTTAGAGTGCGGAAGCAGCCCCCCCAAGAGCAGACTCTGGTGCATTTATGCACAGAAGAGCCTGAAGCACATCTGAGCTGGTGGGAAGAGGGTGTCCTCATGGCTGCAGCCTGTGTCCTGGGGCACTGCACCCAAGCGATACACCCTGTCTGAACTGAAGGCGCTTTATAGCCCGTCAGTTCACATGCTGAGCAAAAGAGCAGTAAAAACTATCTGCACCCCTGGGTAGAAAGACTATATTAAGGCCACACTGGGAAAAAATGCTTCAAATGATCTTCAAAATCCAGCCTGGAAAACATTATGTATGCGTTAACTTTGGGTAACAGCTATACCCACTTTGCAGAGATAACTACTCTTACAGCTGAGACCCTGAAGTGCAGAGCATCTGGGACAATGGTGTCCCTCTAGCATCAAACAGATATGGTTCTGACTTGCTGACCACTTGACAGCAGATCTCCAGCTCTGACTGGATGCCTTGGATGCCTCTAAGCTGGAGACAAAAAGCCAGAGTCTGTGTTTTCAGCCCAGGCACAAATTCTGACAAAGAAATGAGGTCCCACCCAAAAACAGCCTTCCCAAGGTGGCCCCACAATGAACTGAACCTCTGTGGGCCAGGGCTCCCCCTTGGGTGAGAATGGTGGGGGCTGCACAGCTTCATGGGAGATGGGTTGTGCGTATGAGATCAGCTTCCAGGGCCCAAACAAAGCGCTGAAGCACATGGTCTCATGGTCTGTGCTGGATTTGGGACATCAGGTTGCAATTTCACACTCCAAAGATTTCTTGCACCTAGGACCTTGTCTGAAACAACGTTTGATGTTTAGAGGTGAAGTCCCACAGGGCCAGTAAATAATCTCAAGCACATCAGGCAGTTTGCTGGACTGGACAAGGTGCACTGACTGCAGACCTGGGTTATCCATGTTTGGCTACTGACTCTGGAGGTCAGAAAAAGGCAATCCTTTGAGGCTGCTGGTTTCATACCAGTTATTTTAGCTGACAGATGACATAACAGCAGCTGAGAACAGCTGGGCTGAGAAATCCATCGCCCCCCCTCCCTCCTCCAGAGCAGCACCCTCTGCCAACACCGGAGGTGCTGAGCTGCAGTCAACATTGCCTGGGTGTCCCTGCTTTGGAAGGAATCACAGGTACCTACTTAAAGTGGCTTGAGGATCAGTCTGTGACTTAGCAGGGGTACAATCATGTCCAACCACTACATGATTACCTAGATTTTTTTTTTCCAAAATCTATGCTGATGGTACCACTAGCATGGTAACCAATCCAAACAGAAAGAATTCTGAACATATGCATTGGTGTGTACATTGTGTGTATGATGTGTGAATGTAATTTCATTTATTTTTTTATAATACAGCTGTTTCTTACAATAAACTTGGCTGTTCTTTTCATTGTTGATTTTTTAAAATGTAAACTAGATTAAAATGTAAACTGTGCATCCAGAAGTGTTTTATTTACAGCATTACACAGGACTATTTATATTGAAAAGAAATTGTTTTAATTTAATGGGGGGAAGGCGAGGAAGAATACATGTAAAACTGATGGACTAATTAGGTTGCCACACCTTTTCTTAGACTAGAAGACTGAGGTATATTGGATTGTTTGCAAAAATCCAACTGTTGTGTTTATTTTTTACTGTATTCCAAGGATGAAGTTCCTGGAAAACCCCACTGCACAATGCAGTATAAAAGTAAAAGTCATCAGAACTTGAATGCTCTAAATTGAATGTTGAAAATGATGTTTTATGCATGTTGGCATGTTTATTAGTTTTTCCTAGGATATCAGTTTTTAAGGATTACTGATAAAATCACCAGCATTAAAAAAAATAATCACACACTAGACAAAACATCCTCCTTCCTAATATGAGCTCTGTACTTACAGTTCTTTTAGGTTTGTTAGTGTCCTGATAGCAGTGGGGAACTCGTCCAGACTGTTGTAATTTAAATCTCTGCGTGAAAATATATTTTATTACTCAGGTTATGCACTGCATAATGGATAACATAGAATTGTTGGCATTTGTAATGAAATATCATCTCCCATGCACTGAATAAATACATACAGCCAAAAGCCAGGAAATCCTCAAAAGTGTAAGGGTGTTTTCCAACAAACTCTATTTAGGGCACATTATCATTCCTGTTTTTTATCAGCATCCTATTTTTAGTTATATCTTAGCTATTCTGCAATAAAGAAAACATAAGTAGATTCAGATACTGCTAAGGGATTTGCTGTTCCATAAATTTCCCATCCTTTTCATTACTTGAAAGTATTAATGGGAAAAAAAATCTTTCAAACAGAATATTCAACAACTTTATACGGTGACCTGCATTTTACATGACTAATACATCTCACTAAAAAGGTTTCAATTGCCTCGGACTCAGTGTCTAGCTGTCTTTTCCTTATTTTTCTGATTAAAAAATCTCTGAAGAGATTTTTCCCAATTGTTAAGTGGTAAAAATAAGAGATACTGGAGTTTGGAGGGTAAAAATTATTGGGGAAAGTCTTCCCCTGGCTAAAACAAGAAGACATGCAGCAAGCTCAACGTTACCATTAACTGTGCTGCTAATTTTAAGATTTGTCAATATTCATATGGAAAAATGTTTCTAACCACAGAAACTGTAAAAATGGTAGTTTAGGTACGGTAGTGACCTCTGCTTTAAGAGCTGCTCATGCTGCAGCAGTAATTAGACTTAATTCTGGTAGGCTGAATGGACTATCAGCCTCCTTCTGCCCTCAGCATGACATGTGCCTCCTTTAGCATTCAGGAGGTACTTGCAACTAAAATTGAGACATGCCAGTCTGCTGTGATGCTCTCTGACACTGCTTGGTGAAGAACATAGTCTGAAAAACTTGAGTAGAAGCCTTTTTGAACAGGCACAACACAAATCACAGTTTACAATAGATTGAAATTGAAATAGTATCAGGCTGAAGTAATGCAGGCAGGAAACTGCTGTCTGAACTCAACAAGGCTTTCCTTCCTGCTTGTAAATCTCTTTCTCCTGCTTATTGACAAAAAGAGATTACAGGCATGTACGGTTTGGTTTTGCCCTCCAGTGATATGTGATTTCCAGACCTATGCGTCGATGCAAACAAATGATCTTAAAGCTGGCGTCCATCGTTTACACTGAGATCTCTTTAGATTATCTTGAAACTATCTGGACACCAGTCTACACAGTATGCAATTACTGCGCTTGAGGCGAGTGCTACATTCGCCTATCGCAGCGAAGCGGCTGCACCTACGCTCATTCCCAGGTTCATGACTGTCCTCTCTGTTTTCATCTCTCGCATGCCAGGTGGCTGGGACTGGGTTTGCAATTACTTATTCCATTGTTCTGGTTTTCCCCATTTTTGACCAAGTGCCATGTGAATCTCACTTGAAAAAACAAAACAAACGATTACATTTTCCTTCTCCCTTTCCCGTCCCCCTTTCCGGTGCTACACTAAGGGACTTCCTCTCAACTCACAGCTGGCTAAAAGTCAAAATTACAAAACTGCAATTCAGTGCCAAGGGATCAATGTAATCAAAACTAGCGATTAAAAAAAGCCCCAAACTTCTTGCTTTCTGATCTTAATGAAACATGAAAGTGGGGAGCACATAGTTCTGCGGATGAGAAAGCAGAGAGTCACCCTTAGAGTAGCATTACTCATGATGAAACTTTGTCTATTTGTTCCTCATAACAGGCCTTTTAGCCTCGGTCCTGCTTGGGTGAAATATCCAAAATCTCTGAAAATGATGCAGCTGATTCTGGCAGGTGCCAGGGGGAAGGACATGCAAGGTTTTACTGTCCCTGTAGCATTTTTGGGGTCCGTGGTCTACGCTAGCAGACAACATCTTTCTTCCATTACTCTGTAGCAAATTATTTTGTGCTATCAGCACTGTGTTCTTGTTTGGCGTTCTTCTGTAGAATTATTTTTTGTTAGAGGACTCAAGAAAATTTGAATTTGTTTGAGCAGAACGATGGTAAAAACTTTACCAGTGCTCTTTTTTATCAGAGCTCTTTAAAGACAAAAACTTGGATACAACTGAAACATTCCTCTTCCGCCCTTATAAAACACATGCATAGTTTGGCTACCTGGCACTTTTGCTTCTTCCAAGGATAAAAAAAATAAACCCATCTAATTTTATAACCCTTCTCTATGGCAAGACAGTTTCTTCATGTTAAAGCTTTTCATTGCGACAATTACACAAGCTAGCTATTAGCTTTATTGATTAAACAAGACAAATAAATAGCACTGAACTAGGCTAATGTCACTGTTCATGAATAGCCACCTCTTTTCAATACTCTGTACAGTTTTCAACTGTCCTTCAAACAGTTTATCAACTGACAATGCTTATTAAAAAGGCAAACTGATTTTATAGTCAAAAATAGGATTTGCTACATAGAGGCATTGTAAACCATGACTTAGATCCTGTAGCGATTAGGCAAGCCAATAACCACATTTGGCTTTTACGCTATTTTTGTTCTTTCAGAATATTAATGCAAAAGCTGGAAAAAAAAAGGGACACAAATAAGAGGTCAACTCACAAAGTCTCTAGGCTGTGGAGCCCATCAAAGCATTTCTTTCCCAGGGAGTAGATTCTATTGTTATGGAGATGTCTGCAGGGGAACGTTAAGCACACAGTCAGGAAAGCACACTGCACACAGTGGACTTAAGCAAAACATTTTGATGGTTAAATCAAAAGAAACTTATTTGCAGGCATGCACTGATTATATGCAAGTCATGCTTTTGCAAGAGCATGTATAGGAGGCACCTCTGCCGCCCTCCTCCTTTTTTCCCCAATATCCCCCCCACCCACACAGGCTTCCAGTTGGTTTCATAGAAGGGATTTGTTTTAAAACCACCTAGGCTGTTTAAAAAAAAGGTATATACTGGAGTTCCAGGTTGGGATTTGCATTTCAAATACTGGGAAACTGTAGCCATATTCTCAGCGGTGGTTAAGTAACAGGTAGACTTAAAAAGCGGGTGTGGGGTGTGAGGTCTGTAGAGGGTATTAGCACAGAAGAGGAGCAGGTGAGGGATGGAAAGGGGCATTAGGCTTACAAAATGAAAGACATGATGTCATAGGACAAAAAAGTCATAGCTTCACTGAGATGAGTAAACTAACCAATCTTAAAAGTGCTGTAACTTGCCTTCCTTTGAGACTATAAAAATTGACAACTATTTTCTCAAATGTTTAGCAGTGGAAAGTAATTTTGTTATACATTGCAACCAACCGCTCTGCACAAAGGCTCAGAGCGCTGCCTATTTCTGAGTCTTTTATACCAACGTGGAAAAAAACCCACTCTGTGTGAAGCTCATTAATGTGAGTAGATACAACTTGGAGCCACTTCAGGTTGCTTTTTAAAAAGAATGCCTTTTCCCCAGATTTTTCCTTTCATTTTATTCTTGACACTCTACTCTTATAGTGGAGGGAAACAGGAGTAGCACGTTAAAAGAAAAGAAGGGCTGTGAATGAGGGGCTGCCAGGCATTTCGCCTTCAAAGCTTCATTCTACTCTGAAAGTAATGTAAAGGTCAGAGGCTCTCTGAATGTTCTGCAGAACCTACAGAACTTGAGTCTACCTGTCCATAAAGGGCAGGGATTCTGATGGGAAAATGCAAACGTTCTGTGGGTTTTTCCTTTCCTAGGAAGAAAACTAATCAACTTTTTTTTTTTTTTTAATGACTGCACTGACCTTTAATGCTTTAGTTAGCATGAAGAGTGCATCTACAAATTCCAATTATGTTTGGTCTTTAAGGACAGAGCTTCAAACCTGCCACAACTGGCCATGCATTTTTGCACCGAGTTGAAAATTTGCCAGACTGAATAGAGGAGCAAACAAAAGAAAGCAGAACCACACACAAGGCTTTTGATGAGCCAAATACATCAGATGATGCAGATCATGAGGAATGATTCAATTATTAATCAATATGAAGCCTGGAAGATTAGAAATAAGTAAGGCAGATCTAAAATGAGGAAATCTGACTGAGCAGAAGCAATCAGGGCATGAAAAGAAATCATTTTCTCCTTAACTGTCCTCTTATCACTGTATTTCTGGTAGGGATCTAGAGAATGATGTTGAAGACTGTCTTTCGTCTTTAGCATTACTGAGATAAGTCTAGAAGCTCAGTCAAACTATAAGTCCATCCACTCTGTAGCTTGAATGGGATTGATACTTAATGTAAACAGAAGACAAAGAGTTTGCGTCACTAGGCAGCTGTCACTCTCTGACTCTAGTGCCCTATACGCCCCTGTGAATGTATTAAGCACTAGGCAGAGACGGTGATTGTAACTGTCAGTAAGGAACCCTGGTGTGTGCCAGGTTCAGTGCTTACACTGGGGCTAGAATATGCTGAAATACGCTCAGTGTCTTACGGACTACGGTTTCAGACACTTTGTAAAGCTTGAATATATTATTCTCTGTTTAATAATGCTAACATTTTCCAAAGCATACTGAAATCACTTCTCCACCTCAGTTCTTCTCCTAAGCTTCTTGAGCCAGTCTGGAATTTTTTCCACTTGGTACATTCCCAGAAGATAAAAAGCTGAAACTGTGCTCCATAGTATTCCTTCCACGTTTTGGTGCAAGCTATGCATGTTTCATTTAGCTGAACTGGTATGCAAATATAACAAAATACAAAACT
The DNA here is from genome assembly GCA_013399095.1 of Psophia crepitans. NCBI lineage: Eukaryota > Metazoa > Chordata > Aves > Gruiformes > Psophiidae > Psophia > Psophia crepitans. The sequence goes on along the minus strand of VWZZ01003150.1, from coordinate 877,062 downwards.
GCATATACTTTCTATGAAGGGAAACGCATACTTTTTCTACTGGACGGCCTTCTAAGTCACCCAGAAAGCTTTCAGTTCATTTCCTTTTTCTAATCTTCCCTCATTCAGTACACACTGCCTTGGAGTCTTAGAGGGCACACAAGTCATCTCTTGCTGTTTGTTTTGCTGACCAGGTAGGGTGATTTTTTTAATTCCCTGACGTAGTTCTTTACTGGCAATGGAAACTTTTAAGCTAGATCAAAACAAGTGATTTAGTAAATGCTAGTTTAACTATAGGAAGATGTAAATAAATCTGTTTACCCAAGACAATTTTTAAAAAATTTGTTTTGCAGTACATATACAATCCAGAAAAAGTATTTTTCAAATAGAAAATTTTCTGCAACAAATGGAATTGACCCCTTGTTAAAGAAATATTAAGCCTCGTGCAAGTGTAGAAGGGAAACAGTAGATTTACAGCCCCACTAAGAATGTAAGACCAAAGTGACCAAAGTGACATTTAATTAACCCATGTATGTACCTCTTTACTTATCATTTGCCAACGGGGGAGGGATTAGGGGAATATTTAATTATTAAAGGTTGTCTCAGGCAACGTCTAAACTAAACACTGCATCTTCAAGTAATTTATCACAAAACGGTCAAAGTCCTGCAAAGAAGCAGATATTGTGGCTAAAAACAATCAATAAAACTTACAGAACTACCAAACTAGAGAGGTTTCCAAATGCATAGTCCGGTATGTAATGAATTTTATTCAGTGCCAATGTCATTGCCTGAAGTGCTGGTAAACTTCTAAAAGCTTGGACGGGAATTTCTGTCAAAGAATTATCATCTAGCCACAGGTGTCTAAGGGAGACCAAGCCATTGAAGCAGTTGGGGGGCACATAGTTGATGTGGTTGGCGTCCAGACGTCTAGGAGAAAAAGAAACAGAAAATTGACTCCGAGACAAGAACAGTGGACTTCTTACACAATGGATATCAGAAGTTATCACCAAGAACACAAGCCCGAAGGATGGACATTGGTTGCCACATTAATTTTTCATTTCCCGGAAATTCTACATTTCCATCTTGTTTGCAACCTCACCCCTGAGACGTGACACCGTGTTTACAAGTCCCTTTGTCAGCTAGGCCTCTGCAGACGGCTGTTCTTTGGAGCCATCAACTCACTGAGAGCACACACTGATCGTTTCTGAGCAGAGCCTCTCTACAGACTGGCTACGAATTTGTGTCCTTTCCCAATGATTTGAAAGTATGGCATAAAAAAGTGTAAGAAACTCAGGCAGAGATTCTCTTTCAGAACCTATAAATCACTGAGCTGCAAGCTGATTTGTGTTTCTGTACGCTAGACACCCATTCTAAGAACCAAAAATAAAACCGACTTCCGAGTCTCTGTTCCCGTTTTACCTTTTCTCACATATTGTTCATTCCAATGAGCACTGAAGTTCACACTTTTTAGCAGTGGAGGCAAAAGTTTTTTTAAATAGAGATTAATGTTGCGAACACGATGTATTTACTTTGAAAAAGAAGTTATTAAATACACTTCGGTTGCTGCAGAGCCAACAGAGGGAGCTCAACAGCACATCGTACCTCCTCGGAGTCTGCAGGTGATATCTTGCTCTCACACTTGTGTTAATACGGATTAAGTCTACTGAACCCTCTGCATATGTGGCGCTAGAAATATTATGTCATATATTCATTGGCTTTTGCTTTTGCTCTGTTTTGTTTTCCCATTTTCATGCTTTCAGGGAAATATTTAAAAGCGTGCTTCAGATTTCTGAAACTTTGTGGAACATCCAGACAGTGATCTGTACTCTGATGCACTTTTTCTGCTTTTAATGTGTTGTAGTGACTTGCACCTTGTTTGGAACATGAAAGCCACGTTCTAAAACTTTTCTTGAAGATGTCTCTACAGAGGAGTAATTAAGCGAATGGTGAAACAGAAATAAATTTAAATGGACGTCTGAAAACATTACAGAACAGACACACCCAGGGTACAAAGAAGTAATTCTGTACAACCTAAATTCGGCCTGTTTGAGAGAAATGCAATACTCTTTGTGGCAGGCTTACTAATCTCTTTATTTAAAGCTGCTTCTTCATTTACAGTCATGTAAAATGTCAGGTCCATTCTATCTCCTGCTCCACGCTGCTTCTACCTACTGCAGGAGAACAAATAATGACTGCTAAGGCTCCGTGCCAGGCTGGCAAATAACTGAGACAAGGTCAGTTGGAACAAATTTATAAAGTTCAGTGTCAAAGCCCTTGTACAATTAAATTTTCAATATAATAACTGACATGGCAGGGAGCAGAGACAGAGCTTCCAAAATAACTCAAGGGTCTGTCAACAAATGGGTGAGGCTGGAAATGTTTAGAAATACTCATGCTGTACCTCCCCCATTCCCCAGGCAACAACCATGCTACGCCTGTGTTTTCAAATAAGGTATAATTTGAATGAGTAGATGAGGTTTCTTTGCGTTCAGGCAGAAGTAAATTTCTTCCCTGGGTGATGCTGGTATGTAAACTAAGGAGTTACAGTTGCCTTAGTTTGACAGTTACACTGATTAAAGAATGGAGGCTTTATTCAAGCTAAATGTGTTACTGTATTACAGCTGACATCTCGTTCAACACAAAGCTTGCCCGTGCAGCTCTGACGTCCCCACCGACTCCACGGGAGTTACTCACGGGACGCCTGCCTGCGTGGCCAAGCCAACAGCCAGTTGTTTGGGAGTGGCCCTGGGGCTGAAATGGCAATGCTTCTGCTGTCCTCAGCCAGAGCAGGGTTTTTACCTTACCGGTGTTCCACAGCAAATCAAGGAACTGATTTTGTTTACAGCTGAAGTTTCCAAATATAAACCCACCACTGGCTGTGTAAACAAAATACAGAACACAGAAACAAAACCAGGACTGCTGTAATATAAATGACGTTCCAGGTAGTTCGATTATTGCTTGAATAAACTTTGGAAGAAATCAAGAAGCTACGATGATTTGTGCTGCAGGTCCTGTAACTGGATTACATGTCCCGCAAGTGCTCGTAAGAAGTACTGCCTCAAGTGCTCTTTTGTTATCTAATCTTTCTAAAATTTCCAAGTACCGTTTTCCTTCTTGCCGATATGAAAAGGTTTCAGCCGCGGTTATGCTTCCCGTCATACGGTAGGTAATGCACACTGATGTATAAAGCATTGATCAAAATCGCCCTTTTCAGCCAATTGTTTTACATGTGTTGATCAAAGTTCTGGCACTTCCAGAACTAAACCCATTAACTCACAAACATGACCCTATTTAGAACTGAAAATACATAGATAACATGTGGCGAGTTTGAAAGCTGCCATTATGTTCCAGAGAGAGCCAATTTAGGGAAACAGAAATGCTTGATCTCCTCTGATAGGCAGCGTGTAAATAAAGCAGTGAGTAAGAAATCCACCATGAGCTCACGTTAAATGTCCAAACCTTTCAAAGTAAATGCTCGAGCTCTGTGGACTGTATCCCCCTGGTGCTTCCTGTGACATTCTGTGAATGCTACAACCACGTGCGCAAATTATGAGGAGACATTATTCGTGTAAAACTGTAAACTGGACTCATTTATTGGTACTCTGGAACATGTGAAGGTCGATGTTTGAAAAAGATTTGATTTGCCTTTTTTTTTTCTTTTTAGTTCAGTATGACTGAATACTTAGTTTCACACCACTAGTAGATTTCTAAGGGAATATATGAACTATTCTATGATTCTAAGACTCTGTTCCATGTATTTTTTCCTCTTTCTGAGTCTTCTCTCAAGAGCAAGCCCAGCTACAACCTGCATGTACCTTGTGATCAAGAAATTCCTTAATGCCTTGCTCACTCACTCAGGGTTAAATCAGATGCTAGATACTGGATCAGGAAGGAGGTTTCTCCCAGGTCATTCTCCCCTCTGAAATAAGCAGTTAGTACATGGATTGCCTCTTCTTGCAACGGATGAGGCTCTGAGTACAACAATGGGACCGGAGAAGAGCAAAGACACAAAGACAGATAAAAAAGTCAAGGAGAAAATATTTCTTCTGACATTTAAGCGTAACATAGGAGAGGTAAAACCAAATGAAAAAGGGGCTCTACATGACAGGCGGGGGGGCAGAGAAGTGAGAGCACACAGCAGATGAAAGGTGTGCTCTCCTCCTTTTCCTACCACCTTGCTCCTCTCCTGACCTGGCTCTGTTATGTAGGGAACCACAGCCAAGCCTCTCTATGAGGTACAGAGCCATGATGGACAGAGGCTGGGGACAGGGCCTGTCTGGGGAGGGTACAACAGGCTGGAGGGGGTCACCTGCAGCCCCACCATCTTTTCTAGCACGTGGTGACATGGACCCTCTCAAAGGTTTGTTCACTTGAGTTGGGCTAAAGCCCCATTTTAAATAGTGGCAAGTGGCATCAAAACTGCCTCTGAAAAGTGTATGTAATGAAAATATAGCTGGCTATTGTGAGCCATGTTTTTCAAACATGGCTCTTTATGCAGGATATCCCCCTCAGTCCGCAGGGGAAAATGCTGGGACTATTGTAAAAGCTTAATTACAGCAGTTCCCACAGCTCACTTTCAGCTTTGCCCTTGTATGGGCTCCTACAGGACAGATACCGAGAACCCTGTGTGGCAACAGCAAGACCAAAGGAGAAAAGTCATAAGTCACGGTTTAGGAGCATTTGTGTCTGTCCCACAGCTCAACTTTACATGGGAGGTCTCTGGGAGTTTCAATGCTTAGCGTTTCTCTTCATAGACAAACATGCTGCTTGGATGCTCTGGTAAACCTGCGTTCAAGGTGGTGGGCCAGGACACCAGCCCATTCCATAATGCACAAACAGCCAGTTGCAATCTGTTTTTAGACAAAGATTGGCTCTGATACCGGGTACCCTCCATCCTCACAGGTGGGAAAAAGTGGGGGCCGGCAGGAACAGTTGGGTTATCCTAGGAATCTGGCTGCAGACTCAGATCAAGAGTCCACAGCTAGACTGGCACATTTGGTGGGGCTGGGAACGCTCCCAGGTCCTGCAGCCAACTGGCTCGGAGCAGCCCGTGCCACACAAGTGACCTCTCAGCCTCCCAAAAGAGGTGGCTGTATGCAGAGTGCCTATTGGGGACAGTCCCAGGGGTGTGCCAAGTGCCAGATGGCCCTGGGAAACAGGTCAAGCAAATATTAGTTGGCACAGGTCAAAAGTATGCCAAGGACCCTGTTAACTGCAGCAGGACAGACGGTCATGGCCGGTGCCCGGGAGCACTGTGAAGCACTGTTTGCTTTGCTAGGCTGGCTGCAGCAACCGTCTGTGGCTGTATGGTGCTCAGGAGGATCTCGTCAGAAAACTAGTGTGAGCCCTCACACTGATAACCACTCCAATAGCGGCTTCTTGTCTTCCTCCCACATATGGTGTATGTCCTGGTGGGCTTCAGCCATGCAGGATGATTTTTGGTGAGCAGTTCTGAGGTTGAGAAATTTGTCTGCCCCTTACAAATGTGACAAAAAAGCCTCTCTTTTTTGAGATTGGTCAGAAGACAGAAAAAAGTCGGATGCCTCATAGCTGGTTTGGGTTGGAAAGGAGCTCATAGCTCATCTAGTTCCAACCCTCCTGCCATGGGCAGGGACACCCTACGCTAGACAAGGTTACCCAACGCCCCATCCAACCTGGCCTTGAACACTGCCAGGGATGGGGCCTCCACAGCTTCTCTGGGCAACCTGTTCCAGTGCCTCACCACCCTCACAGGGAAGAATTTCTTTCTAATGTCCAATCTAAATCTCCCCTCTTTTAGTTTATACCCATTACTCCTTGTGCTGTCACTACACTCCCTGATAAACAGCCCCTCCAGCTTTCCTGTAGGCCCCTTTAGGTACTGGAAGGCCGTGATTAGGTCTCCCTGGAGTCTTCATAGGCTGAACAAGCCCAACTCCCTCAGTCTGTCCTTGTAGGAGAGGTGCTCCAGCCCTCTGATCATCTTCATGGTCCTCCTCTGGACTTGCTCGAGCAGCCCCATGTCTTTCCTGTACTGGGGGCGCCAAAGCTGGACACAGTACTCCAGGTGGAGTCTCACAATGAAATGAAAGAGAACATCACCCATGGGTCTGGAACTGCTAATTGAGTTCAGCCTATTTTCACCCCACTTTGAAACCAATTGGCCCTACAGTTGGCTGCATTAGAGACAGTAAAACAGTAGCACTTGCATTTCAGGGAACCTTGCACCCCGATCTTCCCCCCAGCTGCTTATCGAGCTAGAAAAGTGTCTGTGACTGAGAGGGGTGGTCTAGTATTGTGCTGGTGCTCCATGTTTCAGTCACTCTTTTGTTATCTAGTGCGTCCCTGGGCTCTAGTAGCTTGGATGGTTAAGATGTGCAATAAAATGAGGAGACTGCAATGGTGATTTTTGAGACATCTTTGCGTATGTGTCCAGACATCTGCACGGGTACACACAACCTTGATTTAAACTGTGGGAAATTCCTCCTCAGGGAGTTTGTGGGTACCTGTTGAGGTACTAAGAAGGAAAATGCCTTCTGTAGGCTTCATTATCATGGGGTGTGACGTGGAAAACCACAACTAAAGCTCCTGTCTTTTCATGAAAACAGTTCTCTTGGGAGAATGTGATTTCATCAAAGTTGCTCCGTCTTTTAACTAAAAATCAGGATTATTAACACAAGCATCAAAATGGAAAAAAAAAAGTTTAAAGTTAACATTTGTGAAAAAAGAAAAAAGGCTTTTTAATTTCAAGCACGTCAGAACTCTGTGCCCTCAAAGTCTTCAATTCTCTGTTTGGATTAAGAGTGGAAACTTCTCTTGAAATGTAAAATATTTTGAGGAGTAGGGAGAAAATGAAAAATTAAATTTCTGATCTGTTCCAGCCAGGCAAATTACTAAGAACTTCCAAGATGATTTCTAGATAATCTTTTGTGTAAAATTCGGTGTCACCATCAGGTGCTTCACAAATACTGAAGTATCTTAAAAACAAAATTTAAGGGATTTACAAATTCTGTTAGAAAATCTGAAACAAACTTCATTGACGCTATTTTCTTATCTTGCCACTTGTCAAGTCAAATTGATTCGCTTCACTAAATTCCAACTTTGCAGGCTGTCAGCGGAGAACAGATAGTTTATTTTTCCCCTCTTTCAATTGTTTCCAGCACTTTGGAAGACGGGCCATCTTGTATTCTGCCCTATTTTGTACTATTAAAGTAAAAGTCCTGTAAATATTACAGGAATTAAAGCAGGTGATACAGTAAATAATGCTTGCTTTTAAATGACCCTTATGATTGGTTTGGCATGGGTAGTAAGACAGCACCCGATCTGTTCTGGATTTTGACTATTCCTGTGTCTGGCAACACAGCAGTAAAAGTTGTTCACTAACACTGATATTTAAACAAGAAAATAAACAGGGAGTGAAGTTTCATCTGTAGTATTCACTGTAAAGGATTGTATCACATGAGGCCCAATAAAAGAATAGCAGAAGCTTTGCTTTTCCATCAGCAATGCCAATTACATTTTCCTCCTATATTTAGCAACATTCAGAAATGGAGATCTGCAACTTATTGGTTGTTAGCAATGTCAAATTTATGTTAACATGGTCAGGGAAAAAATAAAAAGAAATTATCAATATGTCATTACCTGCTTTACCAATCCCTTCTTGTTCAAAAATACTTAAATTATATACCAATTCTGATACATAAAGGATGTCATTCGAAATGACAATAGGAAAAAAAAAAGATACCTGTTTAAACACATACATTAAATGAAAAAAGTTGGACAGAAAAACAAATCAATATACATATGTAAAAGGTTTTTGGACTATACACATATATTCAAAATCACTGAAAGGCTTATGATTTAAAAGCAGAATGGAGATGTGGATGCTGTGGGAAACCCAAAACCCAGTGACCATCTGCTTGTAGTCAGTTCTAAAGAAATACATTTGCTCAAGGTGAGTAACAGGGAAGACAGCATTCAAGTGACACTTCAAACCCCGCTGCCAAGATCTAAGTTGTAACACATCAGTGATTGGGCATTTGTCCCTTTCAATCATGGTACCCGCGAACATGTTTTCCTCTTTTTGGCTTAACAGAAAAAAATGCCATTTGAATTGTTAGGACTAGTAATCCAGATAATTTGTATTCACACTAGATTTCAGAGGAAAATTATAGTCCATGTGACAAGTTGAAGATATCCTTCTGCTGAACCTGGAGATCAAAACCACATCTCAAAATCAACATGGTCTGGCTACTTCCTTAAATCCTCCTGCCAGAAAAGGAACTGGTGTCTTACACAATCATTGCCCGAGCTCTGGCAGGTGAACTCTTTTATTAATCAAAGTAGCACGTCACTGCTGTTGACTATTGAACTACAAAGACTTTTACAAAATTGGGAAAGATTTTAATACTATTTAATCTTGTTTTTTGCTTCAATGACAGAAAAAAGACGTGTTGTTGTTTGTTTGTTTGTTTTGAGGCAACAGTTGTCTCATAGATTTTTGCTGAGAAGATGAAATTCACAACTCAAGGGTTTTTTGGCTTATTTTTTGTGCCCATTTCTCATTTTATAGTATTTATTGAATAATGTCTGCTGTCTGAAGAAGACTGATCTGTTCTAGAGGTAGGTCAAACCATAAGAAATTTATGAATATTTATGAATACTTATCACCCAAACTTTTCAGGCCATTCCACATGTCAGCAATATTGCACCTGTGGAAGAAATTGTTGCTCGTTCCTGCAATACATCAGTTCTTGTTCTGCGCGCCACAGGCCATTTAACATTAATTAATAGATCTATCAGTATTGGTACCTGTACTGTCATTTTCGAGCCTGAAATTAGATAATAAGGAAAGCATATCATCCAGAAATACCTTTTTGCGCAAAAATCTGTGATTAATTTGCATTATGAGTGAACGTGGAAACCTTGTGTGTGCGCATATATATATCCATATATTGTGCATCTACACACACATAATTATATATGTTATACAAAAATGATTTTAACATAATCCTCTTCACCTTGATTAAAGTAGCAAGGTATTTTAGTACAGCTTGCCCCTCTACATGACTGCCTTTCTTGCAGAAAACCGCAGAAGGCAGAGATTTGAGTCCTGTTTCCAGTTTTTCTCATCTATGCAAAGGGTTAATGAGGCTTCCAGAAATCATGCCACCTGCACAGTTAAACATAATAAATACAAGAAGTTGCTATCTTACAGGAATTGCTTTTGTGAAGGCTTTTAACCTCTTAATTACACTCTTGAAAAGACTCCTGCTATTTCAAAGGTTTCAAGAAATAATTCCTATTGTAAATCAGAAACCCATGCAAGAACCACCTTGTGAACAGAAAATTCCTAGACCATACGAAACAAGAAACCGAATCTGTGCACACCTTTATCTGACAGGCACAACCCCGATTAAGCAAACAAAAGAATAATAGTTTTCTTTTCCTCAAAGAGGTCTTTTTTGCTGGTGATCGTCTTTCAGGTGATAGTAGGTTTTCTGTACAAACCCGTATCATTCCATCTTGGGTCTGCTACACAGCTGTCTAAAGGTTTCCACTGACCACTCCTGTTCTCCCTCTGTTTTAATTCTGTCACAAAATATCTGTCCTTTACATGGACTGCACAAACTATGTTTGGTTTACTTCTTCAACTTCTTCACCCAAGGAAAAAAGTACTTGCAACAAAGCCTGAGTGAGACTGTCATTTTGTTTAGAAACCGTGCTGAAAATTCAACAGTCTCTTTCAAAGCAACAAAGGAACTCTTGTTTGCTTGGCTTATCGTGTTTTGGTCCAGAATGTGTATAGAGTGATGTGATCTCAGCAAGATTTTTTTTGTTTGTTTAGCAGAAAGAAAATCTAATATAGTCACTAGACCAGCATTTTCTCATGACTTTTTCAAAGATCAAAGGAAAGAACTGTAACCTCAAAAGTATACAGCTGAGATATTTCAGTCTGTGTCTGGTCAATAAAGAAAAAAGGCACTGACCAAATAGCAATTATAAGATAATTAATTCTTAAGTCTATTTCACCTTTAGAAACCTTAACAAATGCTTTGTATATTGAGGTAAATGTTTTCAAGGCGAACATAAGAACCTGGGAGCTAATACAGTGTAATAGGTGTCTGTGTAGTGGTAAGTTATACACAGATGACATAATTCTGCTGAAAATCAATTCATTTCATTAATTCTGTTCTGCAGATTTTGGCTGAATTGAACGTATGCAAAAGACGCTAACCTTCTGGTGGAACTTCTTTACACATACAAAAAGAAGGGCATGTTCAACACAGTACACTTCTCAACCAATACATCTTAACTCTGACCAGACTGGTTAGCTTGGTACAGATGCTCTCTCTATCCTTGTCATCCTTAGACTTTTACTACTGATGCTGGTTGTCAGTGCACACTGTAGCAACGTTTTTTTATGATAGTTATTTGAACTTCCAGATTTACTTCCACATTTGGATCGTGGAACTTTTTAGGAAAATCATTTTATTTCAAAGTAATTCTGTGAAAACATAAGGTGGCCAACTAAAGCACAGGAAAGAATCTGTTGACATATTCCTCTGTCCAAAGAACCTGCCTACCTATTTCCAATCATTTAGACATTTTATGCTGCACATTCAAAATCAGTAGATACTTTAGAAAATTTAGGGGTTTTTTTTTGGTATCAGGTGACAATGGAATTATGTGGATAATTGAGAAACATACTCTATTTACTGTGTCCTGCACTGAGACAGCAAGAGTGGCCTTATGGTTGCAAAATGTGAACTGCAAGTGCAGCAGAAGGAGCTCATAATATTCAACTGACTTAAGAAGAACATGGCAGATGAATTTCAGTATAGACAGGTGTTACAGAGAAGGCAACTCGAACCCTTGAGTAACTAACTAACATGCTAGAAAGAGGTCCTGCACTTGTAGTAACTATGAAAATAATGGCTCAGTGTTCAGTAAAGGTAAAAAATTTAGGGGTAACAAAGTTTGGGGTGTTAGTAGGAAAGCAAACAAAAAAAGTCGGTAATTCCCCTCTATAAATCCATGGTGTGCAAACACTTCAAACATGCTGCGCAGGTCTGATCCTTCCTCAAGTCATCAAATCAAATATATGAGAACTGAAAAAAAGTTCAGTAAGAGTGACAAGGATGACCAGAGGAAGGGAATAGCTCCCACACGAGAAACAATCCTAACAGCCTATGTCTAAAAACATGACTAATGGAGATACAACAGAAGTCTGTAAAATCTGGTGTACATCAGTAAGGAACTGCTGTTTCCGCTTTCTCCTGATGCTGCACTTAGGGGACATCAAATGTGGTGGGCAGCTCCAAGCAAATACAGCAGGTACTTCACCACGCTACATAGGACTAGCCGATCAGCAGAGACACTGCCACACAAAATCCTGAGTGTTACATTGGCTCAGAAAGCAATCATACAAACTCATAGAAAAAAAATTCTTTAAGAGCTACTGAATTCAAAGAAGCCACAACAGGCTCAGAGAGTCCCTGAGTGCAAACAGTTTACCAAGGGAGTATTATTATATTCTCTGTCTGACCTTCTAGTTTTCCTTTGTCGTCTGCTGTTGAAGACTGGATACTGGGCTAGGTCAGCTTTTAGTATGACCTAGCACAACCATCCTTACATTATGGGGCAGAAGCACATCAAAATTATTTCATTCATACCACCTCGCAGCCAATCCTCACTCCTGGTCTAGCAGTTCTGGCAGGAGTTCTGTAAAAACTGAAGCTCATGGACTGAGTCAGCATGGCACAGTCAAAAACTGTAAATACAGAGACCTGCCTGAAGCACAGAATATAATTAAGCATCCTCTAGAAGACTTTGTTTCATGAATTAATAGTGTTTTCCATACTGCTTGAAAAGAAAAAAATTATACCAAATGAAAAAAACCAAACCAACAAAAAAAAACACCAACCAAAAACCCAAACCAAAAACCCAAAGAGTCATTTAGGATTCTTTCTTTTCTCCTGTTAAGAATCTTAAGAAACCATGGGAAAGACCAGTGCTCAGGGGACCGTATTCTTGACAGACAGAAAGCATTGCCAGGGCAAGGAGTGTCTTCGCAGATGGTGAACCAGTTTATAACACTGCAAAGAAGCTGCTGGTGTCATGAAATTACTGAAATTAAACACTTTTGATGTTTATTTGAGAGCACAATTCTCTTGAAAAGCAGCTCAAAGAGAGTTAAAAGAAAAAAGTGATTCAGCACATTATTAAGTGATATTAATGGGTAATTAATAGGTTATCATACAGTTTTGTTCATGCAAGGTTACAAGTTGATTTATCAAGTATACTCACAGAGACTGCAGGCTGCGCAAGTTCTGGAGTGCTTCCGTAGGAACCTGGCGTAGTTGGTTATTCTGCAGCATCCTGCATTTTGAGCAGCAAAAAAAAAAACAACCCCAGAATCAACACAGTAAAGATAATTTCTATTTTCAATTTCCTTCCAAGCTTACCTCCTTTGTACAGGTTCTACTTGAAGATTACAAAGGAAAGCTACACAAATACTCCGTTCCCCCACCCCTGTCAACTGCCAGTTCTCTTCAAAGCAAACAAATACCAGCGACATAATAGCTTTGTTAACGGCTACACACCAGCTTGGAGCAGGATTTTCAAAGCGGCTGCGGGAGTTAAAAGGATAAATCCGATTTGCTTTCAATAGGGTTTGAGCTCCTAAGTGCCCCCAGTGATTCTGAAATGGTCACCCTCATACGTTGATTTTGTTTTCCTCCTGAAGTGCTTCAGTTTCTTACCCTGATAAAGCTGCGAAGGATTGACTCTTGAAATCCTTACTCAGGAAAATGCTACTATGGCAAACAGAACTTTTAACTGTATGATGAGTTTATGATTTGGCTTAAAGAAAACTTTATCGCTGTAAAAGCTGCTGAATTTTTCCCAATGAAATCAGGTTTCTCAAACGGAAGGTTGTTAGCAATGACCTGACAAATCTCTTTTCTGAAATATCACATCATTTATCTTCCAAAGATTGAAAAATCACTTTTTGTTACAAAAGAATCTTTTCCTCCCTTTGAACACGGCCTAATATCCCTGTTTGGACCAAGTCCTACCTATATAAAAGGATTCTGTGTGGGTAAAACTGAAGTAGTGCACACTGCCTTCATAATGAAGCACACTCAATGGGACATTGTAAATGAAATAAATTTTGGCAGGCCTAAGTCTTCTTAGGCCAACAAGAGTTACAGCTGGCCAACTTTAGAGTAGATGAGTGGGAAACTCTTCACACTTCTTTCCCACTTACACATCTTTCCAGTAGAGCTTTGTACACTCTTACGGTAGCATCTGGCTTGGCTTGATGCTGCCTAGGAGGCTGGCGGTCTTGCTAATAATACAGTTTCTATGAGCTTTACCTAGGCAGAGATCCCCTCTAGTATAAATATCGTGAGATGTGGCCTGCTAAAAATTTTAGTAACTATATGTACTGTCTGATTACTCCAAATAATACAGGGGTTTGTCATATTTTCTTGCAATTTATCGTATAGTAATTACATTGCAAAGATCAAGATATGAAATACGAGCTGTGTTTTAAATTATATGGTGTACTACAATAATGTTTTTTTCTCCCCTGGCTCTCAAAAAAAGGAAAAGGCAATTTACCCCCAGTTCTGTGTGATCATGGGAAGTCCACTATGAGTTTTAGCCTTGAAATCAGAACTTTTGAGACAATTAAACTATTAACTGAACCAATTTTTACCTTTGATATTGTACAGAGACATCTACTTGATGAGCAAGTTGTTTTTAGAATGCCATTAATGTTTTCCAACCCTTGTGTTTAGGATGTTTTCTATACAAAACCCCAAAGATTTAATGATGTTCATATGTATCTTCACTTCAGTTGAATTGTTCAAAATGAGCTGATCAAAATATGTAATTTACTTGATCAAAACTTCACTGGTTAATTAGTTCCCTGGAGCATTTAGGAAATCAGAAATATATCCAACAACACACAGTTTACTTACAGCACTTTAAGACTGAAAAGGCCAGCAAACGCTCCCTTAGGAATGTATGTCAAGCCATTTCCTGCAAGACGTCTGCAAAGTTTGAAAAAGGAAAAGAAAGAGAGTGAATACTTTTTCTCTTCATGTGGAATTAATTTGGTTGTTAAAAAGTGCAATACAGCTATGTTTGAGTGACTGACGCCAGAGGCAGTAGTTTAAGAGCCTTGTTTTGTCATTAATACACTTTAAAAAAAAAATAAAAAAGAGAAGCCCTTCACTGTACAGTGGATTTACTGACAGCTGGGCTGCAGAGACAGAAAGGCAACTTCATTGCAAACCCAGCTTACGGTTTAGAATGCACATCTTACTCTTCATACCGTTCTTTGTTTAAGGATTAGGGCAATTTCAGCAACTAAAATACAGATATACTGGCAACAGTTGGAATAGTTGGGTTTACAGGCAGGCACTTTTGGAACGGCACATGTAGGACGGCTGTGCGCATTTAACTCATCTGCACCAGTATCAAAACACACCCACACAGTGACGACCGCAGTTCACTCTAAAATAACTGCACACAAAACTGCTGTACTGCTGGAATCATAGTTTTCCCCGTGAGCAGATGTGCAAGAGGTTGGCACAAAGTGTGTTTGCTAAAATTTGTAGGGCTTTTTCCCCTAATTCTGTTGCATCTTCCTTCTCAGAACGCCGGAAGGTACTTTACAGACCCAGGTAAGTACAGCAAACGCCTCTGTAAAGCGTGGCACCCTCAGAACAGAGAGTGCGTTCCGTCAGGTGTGTGCCCAGGAAAGAGATGATGTACCTGACGTGAAACCAGGCTTCAGGCATTTTCGGTGTATGGAAAAGACTCTTCCCCGTACACACACACCTGCTGAGCGATGTGACCCATAACTCTGAGCAAGCGGCTCTTCCTCGCTCTGCTCAATGCGTTTAACTGCGCTCTGCTGAGGCGCTCGGCTTCAGACAGGGCTGCGGAGCTTGTCTCACTTTGGAGTACGCTGAGCGTGATGTTCAGGCACCTGAGACCCGGGCACGTGCACCTGAACTCCTGCAGGCAGATGAGTGAACCAAACCTGGCTCACGTGCTCCAGGTTGAGGCACTCACAGGTTGAGCCCGTTTTTTTTTTTTCCAGATGTGTGAGGGGCTTCTCCAGCTTCAGCTTTCCTTCTGAACAGAAATGGCAACGACTCCTGGGCTGCTGCTGGCTCGAGCAGGTGTGTGCTGGGTTAGGCCCACCACACTGGCTCCCTGAAAGCAAGTGCCATTTGCGGATCGCTGGCTGGCAGAGGCCCAGGCCCTATCTAATGCTGATCTTGGTTTATGGTATGAATTTTTGGAAAGACTAGACTGATTCACGCCCACAGCACCCTTTTGCTCTGTTATTTTAATGACATGGATGAACATGACTCTGGACGTGATCCTGGCATAGAACCAGAAAGTGAGGAGCCTGCAAAACTGTACTGAAAAAAAATACAGGTACAGGTACTGAGGTTTTCACTGACAGCTGTAAGTTACTGCTTTGAGGGTCATTTGGAAAGCCCGAAAAAGAGCAGAGGACTAAACCCACATGTCTAAAGACTCAAGCTGGTGCTCTGTCAGGCCACCATCCCGTCTTAAGAGTGGCTGTGTGGCAGCAATTTTCATAATAGTTGCAGCGCAAACTGCCAAACAAACCACATGTTCATATCGCCTGTTTGAACTGGAATACTCTTCATAAAATGGGCTAGCAGAGAAAATCAGACCAGTCTTAGAGCTTCTGGAGAAGGTCTCTGGCAATTACCAAGCATGCTCCTCCCTGTTCCAAATGCAGGACTGTGGCAATTTAATTGGGACACTATGCAACTTTAAAGCTTTGTTTCTATGTGTAATACTCACTTTTCCCAGCTTCAGAGAGTCATCGTGGCTTTCTGTGGTAACCTCAATGTTTGGCATTTTTTAAAAATGGACTGTCATAATTTTAAAGACATTTTTTTCTGGTAGCTGCAATGTGTATCTAATATATTTAGAAAGAAATACCTAAGTACAGAGACACACATTTACATGCTATACATCTCACTGACTTTCAGGATGGTTTTAGTGAGACTGCACTGCATTGGGCTGTATCTGAGCTAGTCTCCGATGGCTAAAACTTTTCCACATAACTTTTTTCCCTGTTTCCTTTTGTCACCAGTTTTTCTGTCAAACTGTCTTCCAGAGTAGATTTTTTCAGAGTAAACTGTTGTCATTCTGACTGTAAGGTCCATTTGGATCATCTGGCCATCCACAATATCCTACCCTAAGAGCCTGAGCTCTCCACATGGCCCCGGCTCCAGCACCTTTTAGAGGAATACCAGAAGCCAACAGACAGTTGTGAGGGATGCTGAGCCGTGTTCCTGAGCTGTTCTGAGTGACAGCTACCACACTGTTAAACTGAGATGTAATTTTTTCCTCTTTTCTTTTGTTTGTTTCAGATTCCAACCCTTGTTTTATATTCTGCTGCTCTTCCTTTTAGATCACAACTTCTCGATTATTAAATGTCTTGTACAAGCACTTTAGATAGATGAAACCACATGTTAATCTTCTTTTTGGTAGACAGAGCTTCTGCATTTACTCCTAATGAGTTTTTCTTGAAGTTCTGCTTTGAATATTCTTCAGTTTGGAAAGAGCTCTCACTAATTTTGCAGACAGTGATTAATACTATCTTGTGTGATACTCGGCTTATGCAGCAGCAAGTCATGCTCATCATGTGTAGCCCTACATATTTCAGTAGAGGCCTGCATCAGATGTATCACAAACACAAAAATAGATGTATGTCATGTAGTTTTCTCACCAAGCAAACTGACAATGTCAGAAAAGGTAAACCATTATTTTCCATGCAGCGATGATGTCTGACCTTCAGTCACCATATTAAATTCATTCTTATGATGCCCTTTTCATCATTTTCTGTGGAACCAGTTTCAGATAAACCATGTATCTATTCCCAAGACGTTCCATGAGATCACTGGAACACTGGAATAGCAGTAGCGTCATCCCAGCCCTTTAGAATCCCCCAGCATTGTGGTATTTGGTAAAAATCAGCAAAAATTATTCACTGGTACTGTTGTCTAATTCTTTCAATATTCTTGGATGAAAGCTAGCACAGCAGCTCTTTCAGGCATGCTGCAAAGCTCATTAAGTTTGATTTATTTGCTCCTGACGATTTTAATGCCTTCCTTGCATGTTTTTCCTCCTATTACTGTGCTTCCACTCCCAGTCTTGGCATAGGGGAAAATTAATCCCCTTGTTGACACTACAGTACCTATCAAGTTATCTGTCAGGGTTTACTCTTCTCCACTTCAGGGATTTTGTTTTCCATTGCCCTAAATTATTTGAGGGAAGCTGCCCAGTACTGTACTGAACTTTGGATGGACTCTGAGTAGTGATTTCAGACGGGATGAGTAAATACCACTCTCCCTGAACAGATGAGGATGGACACACTATCTGTCTCTATGGTTCAGCATTTAGTTAATGATTTCTGAGAGCAGGAACAAACTAGCTTGTTTACAGCGCTGCCTTGGTCTCAGCAGGGACAGAGTTAATCTTCTTCCTAGCAGCTGGCACAGTGCTGTGGTTTGGATTTAGGGTGAGAACAATGCTGGTAACACCCTGATGTTCAGTTGTTGCCAAGCAGTCGAGGACTTTTCAGCTTCTCATACTGCCCTGCCAACGAGAAGGGGGGGTGCCCGAGGAGCTGGGAGGGGGCACAGCCGGGGCAGCTGACCCAGACTGGGCAAAGGGATGTTCCGTACCATATATTTCATATACAGCTGGAGGGTGTGCCAGGAGGTGGGTCAGCTTGGGGTCTTTTAGAGCAGCGGCTTTGGATGGTGAGAAATTGTGCACTTCATCACTTGTTTTGTATATTCTTTATTATTATTATTGTTATTATTATCTTCCTTTTCTGTCCTATTAAATTGTCTTTATCTCAACCCACAAATGTTACTTTTTTTTTCCTTTTTGATTCTCTCCCGCGTCCCACTGTTGGAGGAGCGACTAAACGGCTGTGTGGTTGTTTTAGCAGCCGGACAGGTTAAACCACAACAAGCGCTCACATAACCCAATGGCTGGCTTCTATGGTTCTAACAACTTCGAATCTCAATTTTTAAAAGTTATTTCTTCTATTTCCAGCATTTCTGACATTATTTTAGAAGTATCTCATTAAGTACATTCAGGGTCAAATGGATCACATCTCTTTAATGAAAAAGTAATCAAAAGTACACAGCATTACTGACTTTGGATCATACTTTTTGAGCTATATTATTTTAGAATTAGATTTTACTTATGTTTTTTCATATAATCTTGCAAATTAATGGAGGCTGGAAAATTTTATGGGGAGGTGTTGCCACCTGCTTCCCTCAGTACCTACCACTTGCCACTGTTGGAGTGAAGATACCGGGATACTTTTGGCTTAAACATAGGCTAAGTTTTTATACTCCTGTATGTTTCTTTCTAATAGATGTAGAATAAATGAGCTGAGAGAAAACCATGTTGCCTCCATCCTTTCAAATGGCAGCAATTTATAAAATATCTTTCAACACAGTTCAGCCCAGCTGGCAATCTCTGCTCACCGTTGGAAGGGCTGCAGTGGGCAGGCCTGTGGTCGGACCTGAGAAAAGGTGTGTCTGGGGTCTCCTTGGAGTGTTCCCCATCTGTTTAGCCCTGTGTTGTGTTTGGACCTCTCCTGCAGCGTCACAGTTCTGAGAAATGGTGGTCACCAAGTCAGGAGAACATTCCCAAAGACAACACAACTAATGAGACACCCACAGAAAGCTCTGAAAATGATCAGAAACTTTGTTTTTCCCCTTTGATTGTTGCTTGTGTCTGCAAAAAAATACCATTCCTCAGAAAAAAGCAAATAAACATGAAGTTGTGACTGAGCACAGTCAACTACTTCCTTTAAGTTTCTAGCAAAATAATTTTTCTTTGCCAACTCAAAACTGCTTCATGTGTAGATGTCGGGACAAGCCTTGCCTGGTACCAAGCGTCTCCTCATTCCCTGCTGGGATGGAAGGTGAACTCGAAACACTGAAAAGTCTTCTCTCTACAGCAATCAAACTATGGCATTTAATAAAGAAAGCACCTCTTCACTAACTGTGGAAAGAAGCTGTGGCAAATCTAAGCCAGCTACTCCTCCTTGTCTGCAGTGGACCGTGACAGCACGATATGGGTAGTGGCTGCTTTTCTTCTTTGCTTGAGTAAGAGCTAGTAGGGCAACTGCTGAGCAAGCACCTGTAAAGCGTATTTCAAAATCTAGTGGCATCAAACCTATAGGAAGGGCATGAAAGGGAAAGATAAGTCTCCTTGGGAAAACGCAGACGCTTACATTAATTCATATTCAGGCCCTGTTCTAACAGGATTAGTGCAGTGGAACTTTCTGGAGCAGGTTACTGATCAAATCTTGCAAGGTGCTGAAATGCAGGAGAACAGATGGCACTTGGGATCTTGGTGTGGCTCAACATATGACAGGAGTAGCAGTGTAAAAGGGGCCAAGCTCCACTATTACATGAAAATCCAGTGAAATCTGTTGTAATTCTATTTCAAACCAGATACAGTTAATTAGATCTTCATTACACTCATATTTATGATAAATATATTGGATCCTTATTATTATGCCAGTAAACTATAGTAGCAATACCAGACTGACTCAATGTTTCTAGCGGAGTGCCAGCACATGCTCCTTAATACAGATGAGGTTATACATCATTGCATCACTTGTGTTGCATTATATTTAATCAATCCACACGCGCTGCAATATCCTATTCAGAATGTAATTGTGAGTGCAGTCTGACATCATCCTTCAGCTGTGCAAAGATACTGTGGGATTTCTACAAAAGTAATTCCATGAATTACTGTCTTTCCTTGATGTGCCTTCGACTCTGCATTTTACTTCTGTTCACTAACTGGTTTGCTGATTTTATGTAAATAATGAGAGCAAAGACTGCCGATGTTAAGGAAATGCTATCATAAATTTGGGGCTATATATATATATTTTTAAAGATGAGTATGTTAAAATCAGTGATGCCACAATTCAGTCAGTTTTATATTTGCCTGTTTTCTTTGAAAACAGATGTTTCGCTCCTTATTTGCTACATCATATACTACAGGTAACCACCTCTCCAGACACAAAATTGAAAAGGAATTAAATGGGAGAACCTAGAGACTGGTGAAAAAGATCTTTGCCTTTGTGAATAGAAACTGAAAAGAGACTGAAAAAACCCAACAGCTGGGACAGTTCTGCTGCTACGTGGTGCTAACCTTCCTGAATTCAGTGCTAAAACACTAGTATGCCATGTAGAAAATTGCATTAATATTTATGTAATCGTGGATTGTGTCTTTTATACCTGGAGTACAGATAAGAAATTCTCATTTGTAATTTGAAACTTCTTTCTTAAAAGCCTGATCCGCCTCTCCAACTGCCATAATTGTCCTGAATAACTGATAAAGATCCGTGGTGAAATCTTAGTCTCATTGATGTCTGCGGAAAAATTTGTGCTGACACAAGTAGAAATAGGACTCTTATTTGCATCCTACCCCAGTATCATATTTGCCAGTAACTTACTCTTCTCTGAGGAGGTGTACCAAGAGTACAAGTACCAACCCCAAAACTATTATCTCAGTTTCTAAAAAAGGAAATGGCTGTTCATGGAGGAACAACATGGGAGTACAACACGAAAACATATATCTCCAAATCTTTTTCTAAACCAACTCTTTCTGGATATAAAAAATTGCCTGTGTTCAAGGAAGAATTACCCATCTTGAATCTTTTGCTTCAATGTTGCTTCCTGTCAAACTTAATCAAAAATACACAAGCACACAACTACACGTATTTTGAGTTCAGCTACATAAATATATAGCAAATACATAAGTTACGTATTTCTACAACCATAACTTTCTTCAGCTTACATATATGTATGTAAATAGGTAAAACAACATGTCCTTACTTCTTACATCAAGTAAGCTTTGACAATATGGATACTCATCAAGCATTTACCCAAAGTCAACTAAAATTTTGAGATAAGAGTTTAATTTGATACTTACTAGTGATTATTCTTGGCCCAATGCGATAGAAATGTATGAATGAATGGGTGATTAATTACTGGGCTAATTATTAGTTAATTAATGGATGATATCAATATATATTTCAAAATGTTACTTTGTTAGACTAGGAATTTAAACGTTAGTCTGTATTTTAATTATCTTTTTATATTTCAATCTGTCATGTTAATTAAAACTGCAATCATTATAGTAATATAAAAAGAAATGTGGGTCAAATGATATATTAAAAAATCTGATGTTCAGAAAGATCAAAGAAAATAATGTAAAGATATTCTCCTTCCTTTAAAAAAGGGGAGGGGAGTGTGCACATCGTAATTGTGCTGTATATTATATTTATTGCTACTTACAGTTTAGTTGGAAATTCAAATATAACACAGTCTGCTCTTGCTTTAGGGCCTAATTGCCTTTTAAAATGCATGTGCCAAATTCTCATAGGGTGTAAACTGGAATAACTCCAAATGACCTCAAGCAGTTGGAATGAAATCAGTGTGTATTTGATCTTGAGCTGGCTTTGATAAAACAGATCATAGATTTTTGTCAGTTAAGGATATGGTCTAAAACGTACTATTTCTTTCTCCACTTATAAAAGGCAGAGATTCTGCACCTGGCACGAATGCGATCCAATAACTGCTAAAGACAACTGATCTCCCCTTTTGTGAGGCTGTCCACGGCCAGCACTGGGAACAGGCAGGAGACACTGCCCTTCCACAGGGCTCCGACAGCGCCCTGGCTTCTGCTGAACAGGCAGCCAGGCACCTGCCTTCTGAGAGCAGCAAGGCCAGCTCTCGGGAGCCACTGGGACATCAGTCAGGAAATCCCACCTCGATGCTCAGCAGCGGATCCCAAGGACACAACCAGTAAGAGACATCACTTCTGTGTCTGAAGAATGCTGCCTCCAAATCGCTACTCCCAGAACAATATCACATTTGTTCAAAGTCCTTCCTCAGTGTTTAAATGTTACAGCAAGATCGAACACCAAATGGTGGATCACAGACATCACATTTCCTAGGCTGGGTCTTCCAAGAGTCATTTACACTTCTGGTGCTGGTTTTGGTTTTATCCCAGCAGTGCCAGTATCGCCAGAAAAGTGAAGAACTAATAATAATCATCATTAATAACAGGAACTGGCTGGAGTGTACTGCAGTGCAACACACCATGATCAAACTATAATGAAAAATGTGTTAACTGTTCTGTCATTCCTGTGTGACAGGCAAAGGACACAACTTGTGTAGATCCAAGTTTCGAGGTTACCACTGTTCTCCGAGTGGTACAATGAAGCAACATCAAAGAATTACTGGAGGAATTACTGCTGCTCCTGTTTGGAAATTCCAGAAAACAACTTAAAGAGAAGAAGTTTGTTTTTCTGTGCTTGTAGACCTATTAGATACAAATATGATATTGGCTGAATTCTTTACTCATAATCCTAAGCAAGTGGAAAATTGAACAGAGTAGGTATCAGAAGTGTTCACTGCACTGAAACCAGCAGTCTACAAACAGGCTGAACTTCCACTGACAAAAAAAAAAAAGAGGAAATTATTTCTGCCTACTTGTTATTGCAGTACACACAGAATGTGTAAGACTTAAATTAAAATCCTGCCTCAGGATCTATAGATATATAGTACATTTAATAAAGCATCGTTTCACCGTAGTTTAATTAAGTATCATTTCACTATCTGTATTGATCACAAAACACAAAAAGCTCTTCCTATGACTTTTTTTTTTTATATTCTAAACTAGTTCCTAACGAATATTGCTGGATAATAAATTACAAGTTCCCGAAAGCATTTACAAGCTACAAGCCAAAAATAAACTTCAACATGCGCTCAGTAAGAGCAACGCAACAGCACTAACAAGGATTCTTGGATATCAACCTAGAACATTTATTGTTTCCACTTGCATGCATGTCTTACTATTTTCACTTCTCTTTTATCTTCTTCCTTCCCCTATCTTCTCTTCTTCTGCCCCTTTACACCCCAGAGGCACAGAGGTTCCAGTGTCAAGGCTGCTCTGTGCAATTTGCGTTAACATTTCCAGAATAATTGTCTGTCAGCTATTCAAGAAGCTATGCAAGCAGCTCTAATTTAGTAAGGCATTTGCTTTGCTGCTTCTCTTTTTTTTTTGTTCCTCATCTTGTCATTCTTGGTAAGACAGCAGAAAGGGCAGTTTGGAGGGTGCCAGGCTGACACATCCAGGTGGGAGAGTTCTTTGTTGTTACTCACTTTGGTGGCATCAAAGGGATGGCAACAAAGGCAGTGACAGCTCCAGAACATCAGGGCCCTTCTTTGTGAATGTAAAGGTTACAAGCTGTTATCTTGTATGGTAGGAATCTTCTGCGTTTGGGTTTGTTCTTTCCTACCAAATCAAAAATACTGTGTATGCAAAAACCTGGGGAGAAAACTACCATAATTACTTCCAGCTGATTAACTAGATAAACACCTTCTCACTGTTTTTACCAACATATGGTTCATTTCAAGATGACCAGTGCACTTCCTCTGTCAGGACTCTGAGTGTCCCCCTGGCTGTACTAAAGCGAAGTCGGGGACCCACCGCCCTGAGTTATGAAGTCTGTAACAGCAACAGAATTTGAAAGCTGGAGAGGGGCTGTTTACAAGGGTATGTAGCGATAGGACAAGGAGTAATGGTTTTAAATTAAAAGAGGGGAGATTTATATTAGATATTAGGAAGAAATTCTTCCCTGTGAGGGTGGTGAGGCACTGGAACAGGTTCCCCAGAGAAGTTGTGGAGGCCCCATCCCTGGCAGTGTTCAAGGCCAGGGCCTTGAACAAGCCCCATCCAACGATGGGGCTTTGGGCAACCTGGTCTAGTGGAGGGTGTCCCTGCCCGTGGCACAGGGGGTGGAACTGGGTGATATTTAAGGTCCCTTCCAACCCAAACCATTCTATGGTTCTATGATTCTATGAATTTACAGTGTGCCACAGGCCACCTGCCTGGCGGGTGACAGGTACCTCTCACCGCCAAACACCACGTATCAAACACAGTGGCGTAGTCTGAACAGATCTCTGCATGTATAGATGTATGCACTGAAGAAACCAAACTCACAATTCAGTTTCAGGTATTTTTACTTTTTTTTTTTGCCTTGTAGGTTTTTAAATCTATGCAGATTAATCTTTGGGAAAGATTTTAGATTTTAAGCATCCCGTCCAAAGATTTTTGAAGTAAATTACCAGATTTCCTCCACTTTCTCCCAGAAGTTTTGGACTACGGCTGCAGCACTTCCATGTTTTCTGCTGTCTTACATAAAAGTAAAAAGTACAGAATCAGTTTTCAGTGGTAGTGACAATGTGCCTGCACCAGCACAAACATAAAGACTGTACAAGACCCCAGGAGCTAATGCTCTCAGTTTTCAAAGACGTAAATGACCAGAGAGCTCAGTCCCACCACTCAAAGGCAGCAGGGAAAAGAACACCTAATTCCCATTAATGCCTTTGAAAACTTCTCTGTAGAAGGAAAGAGTAAAGAGAGAGAGAAGTAAAGGGAAAACAGTAAATGAGAACAGATGGTAGTGGATTGTGCCTGGTAATTTAGGATTTCATTTTCACACATACACTGGCTTCTTGACCACTTCTGCAGTGTAACAGGATTTCCACAGAAATCATGGTGAGATTCACATAATACATCTGGTCTGTATTGCATCAGTATTTCTGCACTTTAGTATTGTAGTAAAATGCACTTTTAAAGACACTTCTGCCTGAGTAACCGCTGTAATGATACTGCGGTCAATCTGAAAAACTTTGTACATCTATTTAATTCCCTTCAAGGTTATTTTAAGAAATAATATGGGTGTCAGTAAGCTTTCTTGCACCTGTATGTAGGCTGCAATTAATGAAGGTGACTCTGTTGTTTCATTTTGTGAAATGGAAGTTACTTGAACTGTCTTACTCTGTAGGTAAAATAATTGTAATAAAACAGTCCTTTGTTGCCATTTTACTAAAACAACTATTTTAAGTTGCTGAAAAATAGTGATGTACTTGGAATTTTGCTTATCTGTGGAATGTTCCCTTGTTTACAATTAAAATAAAAGCCTTATATATGTGCATGTGTGCATCTATTTATGCATATGCATATGTATGTATGTGTGGAGAAATATCTAGTTGGAGATATTTGTAGTTAGGTCTCATTCAAATAGTTCTAAATTATTATTGGCTTACTTCCTCACTCTTCATAGAGACATTAATTTATAAAATAAAAGTTTCAGTCACCGCTTTGAAGTGGTAGTAATCACAAAGTAGTACATCTACACTCAGATGTAGTTGCCTCTTAAACTCTTAAGAGTCCCACCCTAGATAGTTCTTCACACTTTAAAAAATAACTTCATTTATGCTCTACTCTAACTCCATTAATATGGGCATTCTACACATATTATAGAATGACACACATGTAGAAATACACCACATGAGATTGAGTCTTGGACTCAGTCATACTGATAAATATCTGCAGTTATTTTGAATTTATAATGAAGAATTTGACTTAATGGTGTTGTACAAGTTCATGCAGAGCAACTTTCTGATAATCAAGCAGCCAAAGCATACTTCTTTCTTGGTGGGAGTTCCATCATGTGCACTTTAAGAGAAAATTAGGCCTGAAAGGATCATCATTTTCACAAATAACAGATCTTGCTCAAAACTAAATTTTTTAGGAGCTAGAATGGTTCAGTTTTCAAAGAACCACAACGTTTTCCAAAATTTTTAGAGGAACGTAAACCTCAAAAATACAACATAGTTTCAATATGTTGTATTTCAGTGATCAAAGTCTCTGTTTAAGGATAAATACCAGGCACGATCATCAGGATTGCAAGAATGCTGCTCGCAGAGGTGTCTAACCTTGGCTGGAAGAGTGGATCAGATTCAGCCTAGAAGGTCAGAACTGGCTGGACAGACCTGGCTTATACATCCCTGCTTTGGAGTCAAAACAATTGGTTTAACTGTCTTAATAAATTCTCAGTTCTTTTGAGGGAATGACTTAACAGTATTGCCAAACCACACATCTAGGACATAACATCTAAGCTACAACGCAGTGAATCAATTGTTAGCTTTTATCGGATTTTTGAACCAGCCCTCTAATAAAGGGATTGGTAACATTTTTTTTCAACACTAAAAAACCCTAAAAAATGCATTTTAAGCTCCTGCTGTTGTTGCATTTCAAAGAGCAAATAGACATTTCTAAGATGCATATTAATTTCTAGGAAACATTGCTTTGGTCTAAAGATCTTGTAAACCTATATTTTTACACTGTCTGTCTTACGGGCTAAGTTATATTTTGCAATCTTCGCCTTTAACTGAGCCACATAAACAAAACACAGAATTCCCAGGTAAGCTGGGAAAAAAAATCTTGTGGCAATGCCTGGATGGGCAAAATAACTTTCAAATGTACAGTCCCTGCTCAGAAATGAGCATAAGGGGAGCATGGGAACTACAACGGTTGATAACCCCTACTTCAAAATTGAATAGTCAGTTCCCTTTCCATTGTCTATACCTTGCTCTGTGTAATACTAGACTGAATTGTATTACGTGCCTCTGAACACTGAAGAGTCTCTCAGCACAATAGGTAAGAATCTGCATTAAGAAGAGGTAATCAGTCACCTCACCTCTTCAAAGGCTTCGGTGTTCTATGTGTATTTGAAAAGTGAATACAAACTGGAAGGCTTTCACAAAACAGCATCAGAATTAATGAGGAATAGAAATGATCGGCTTGTGTGAAACAAACGGAGGAGCTGACTGTGTACATGTAAAGCAAAACATAATAAAGAAATAAATATTTTTCTGGTACTACCAGCAATGAAGGACTGGAATTACTTAATTTGGAACAGAGGATTATAAGGATAATGGTTTAATATTTCCAGTGGAAAAAGTAGGCCCAACGCAAGAATAAGGTAAGAACACTTTCAGAGGTCTTGATCAGGAAGATGAAGTAGACTACCGATCAGTTTCTCAAGCAGTGACGTAAGTCTCACTATTAGGGTCATCTAACTTTGGACTGTAAAATGATAAAAGCGAACATAACTTGGCTTAATGCATTAGAATTTCCTTCCGTGAAAACCCCAAACTTTTGTTTCTCTTCTTTTCTTTAATGGCTGGAGAGAAACCATTGGGTTGAAAGTTTTTAGTAGGGCTATTACAGTTGACAGGAGATTGAACAAGCAAACATGAACATGATGCAAAAATCCACAAGCAGGGTCTCTGTGGCATGGTTCACTTCATACGCACTTGATGCTGCTAACACTTGGTGTGTGACATCTCTCCTTCTTATGTCCATACCTGTGTGTTATTTGAAAGCTGTACCTACAGCAATATAGATAATGATAACCAAAGAAAAGGACTAAGTAAAGGAAGAGACAGAATTAAAATAAATGATGCTTTCTAAATACAAATGTTGCCAGTAATAAAAATAAGGCAGGAAAGGAAAATCTACCTGCAAAGAGGGTATTGTTCAAACTTAGCAAAACTGTTTTAATTTTATTTTTTTTTCCCATAGGTGCCAGCTGGCAAAATTCAAATGAGCGCTAGCAAGGACACCAAAATTTGTCAGTGCAATATCCACCTCAACTGCAGAGAACTGTACACATTTCATAGTTTAAAATACATCGTGTCTTTGAAAGAAGGGCAGCATCATGACTTAGCATATGTTATGTGGGTTTTATGGTGTATTAGCTGCTAAACTTGCTACAAAAAAAGGAGGCTTTCACTTTTAAAAGCTTATAAACCATATTTCGTAAGAGGCTGGATGCCTAGACAATTCCTTTAATCAACTTTTAGAGGTACTTATGCAAATGCAGGTGCCAGCTTTTTCCCACAAGATCTATGGTGCAGCAGTTACAGAGTCTCCATCACTCCTCAGGAACCTAAATTTTCTTTTAAGCCTGGGCCATTATAACTAGGATCACTGCCAAATCCAGGTCTCATGAATGCACAATACTTTTCACTTTTGGTTAGTCACCATCACTTCAAACCAGCATTCCTCTTTTGATGTTGTGCCTGATTAGCTAGTTTTCGCAGTGTACTTTTTCCCCTCAGTGACCGTACTAGATAGCGTAACTAAGCTTTTTGCAGGATTCTGCATTTTACAGTCAGCCTTCAGGGATGCTAAATTTAAGGGTAAGGAAACAGTAATTAAAAGTGATTAGGACAAGAAGACTTGATACTATGAAATGTGGGCTCAATTGTCCTTGACACAGGCAGAACGAGGCAGAAAGTTTTGGTTTTGATTATAGCTTTACTTGCGATTTTAATAAACATGAGCCAGTATTCAAACTTTTAATATCCTGCTGCTTAACTATTTCCAAAAAGCAATCCAGCTCTTTTAAACAGCCCTTGTTTAAAAATTTTAATTTGTTTGGCTCTGTCTCTGCTTAGAGAAGTTGTAGCCTCACGGTAACTCTTTTATAAGTTCATTTCCAGAATCACAAGCAATTGGGTTTTTTTCCAACTAAGTGTTTCCGCATGTGCCAGAAGTGTCAGGCTGACAGCTTTCCTGCACCGTTTTATCTGGTTCCCACAGTAAGTATGAGAGACAAACACAGGAATGTGTCTAGTGCTGACTATGCCCATCAAGGATACAATGATACTCACAGCTCTTCCAGGAAGCGGAGATTGTGCACAGGGTTTGAGGGCAGCTTAGTGATGTTGTTCATACTGAGATCACTGTAGGGGAAAACAGACAGAGACTTAATACGGCACGCCACAGCCGTGGCATCCAGCTGTTCATTCCACACATTTTTAAGGACTACATTAACAAAAATTAGTTCCTCTGCCAGAACTGATGAATCATCACCTAGTTAGCACGTTAAACATTTTCTTCCATATGAACACAGCTTTGTCAAACCAAATACAGGCTGTAGCATGTTCTTTGTTTCCAAAGATTTTGGAATGTTTTATCACGCTCTATAAATCAGCTGGAACACTAAACAACCCTTTTAGTCTACATAATTTTACTAAATCGCTGTACTATATTAAAATTTACGTGGAGCAGTAAAGGAAAACTACTACGATCTTCGCTGCTGTTGTAGCACTGTAGCGCACTGTTGGTTTGCTAAAGCAGATGGGCAAAAGTGTACAGGTATAAACTGTCTGCATCGTTCTTTACATTTCATGATACGGAAATATTTTGCTTCTGCTGTACAACCCACTGCATGGGCGTACTGGTTTGCCTTGCCTTGCGTTAGGCCTGTTAGGTGTCCCCAAAACCCAATGCGCTTGAGCTAAAGAAATGACATATTTTCAAATAATAAACATCCCCTTTTTAGAGTGCTCTTTTTTTGCAGGTTCTCAAATTGCATTAAATAAGTGAAATGAACCATAAAACAAGGGTGTAATGTGATCCTGCTCTGTAGCACACTTCCTGCTGGGGTTCCACGGTAGTTCCTGGCACAGGAAACAACCAGCCATATCAGCTCTGTCAGAGCTCATTCAAGCTATGTTTTAGGCTAAATTTCATATAATACCTTTTTATTCCTAACATGCTTTTTCATTGTTTTCCATTGTCTTCCGCATGCCCCACAGTATCATTATAATTGCTTTCCATTAAGTACAAAAACCATAAACAGACTGCAGAATAAAATTCTGTGTGGAAGATATGACTTACACAACTATATCAAAATTCCTGTAGACTGTTAAAATAAAAATATCAGACACCTGCATATTTTCTGCAAATGTTATGTGATAATTTAAAACTACCCACTATTCAAACACATCTGTAGCAGCGCTTATAGTTTCCAGCTACTTTGGCTTGTAGTATTTAGATAACTTTATTTCATCCAGCTGTTGAGAACTTACAAGGTAAATAAGTTATCTGTACTTCGGTGGGTAGACGTCCTGTTCCTATTCCACCTAGTTCTTATTACTCACAGTCTGCTTCACATTACAGAATCCAAAGTCAGCAAAGTTAATTTTGATGTTTGATCTTTTGCTGAGTTTTAAAATGTCTAACTTAAGAACATACTTCATGTAGAGATATTGAAATAAAGGAAATGTGTTAATACTTTACAACACTTATCAAATCACTGTTGGGTAAGGTCTCTCTGCATTCACTTCAAAATCAAGGTATAATTTGAGAACTGTGTATTTATTAAATTCATTCTTCACTGTAATACTTTATCACCTAATTCTTTCACACAGTTTAGCAGGTTATTACCCTTTCACTTTGATAAAGGCTCAAAGGATTTATTCTGGCAAAGGAACAAAACCATGGATTTATTTGGCAAAAGAAAAACTCATCCAGGTAGTGAATCATATACTACTGAATATTAAGATAAACCCAGTATTTTAACAATATCATTTTGATGGTGAGATTTTCAACATGTCTTAATGGGTTTTTGCAAACATACCAAATCGCATTTCAGACTTAAAAAGTCAGCTTTGTTGGAAGATGGAAGTGATTCATCTTCAGATAAACTCCTATTTAAGGCATTCTACAAAGCCAGCATTAATCAGTGCTCGGCTGCCCAGGGAAACCTGAAGCCTATTTTTCTAGCATATTAATTTCTCTTAGTAGTAGGCAGCACTTGTTTGCTTGTGTCACCCACAAGACCCCATGACACCAGTCACAAGCAATCTACAGAGCAGGCCCCAGTATCTTAAGAGGATCAGAATGAGAAAAGTGGCTTTCATTACGTGCTTTGATGCACAATGAGAAAATAAACAATATATGCACTTTTCTTAAAAACGTCTTTAGACCGCAGAGGTGGATTTACCAACAGCCCACTCCAATGTCCTAGTCTCCTTTTTTGGACTCCATTCATGTGGTAAAACATGTGCTCCACATCATATGATGGAGGAGAACCTCTTCCTTTTCCCAGTTTACACTGCAGTAATTGTTAGCTCTTTTCAAGCCCGCCGGTTAAATAACCTCACTTTGTATGACAGGTTCCTTTGTTTTCTAGATTATTCTTTTCTTGGAACATAGAGAACAATGATGTTTTTGTGCAACAGAACTACTTAACATTACCAATGCGTATTTCATAGAATCATAGAATCATTTAGGTTGGAAAAAACCCTTAGGATCATCAAGTCTCACCGTTAATCCAGCACTGTCAAGTCCGCCACTAAACCATGTCCCTAAATGCCATGTCTATGTGTCTTTTAAATACCTCCAGGGATGGTGGCCATAACAGAAATTATTTCCAAATTTGCTCAATAACGTCTTTCCAAACCAGTTTTCAACACACCAGTAACTAATACACAGGACATTCCAGTCTATGTTGGCAATGTGCTATTGTTGTGGCTATAAGGGTTTAAGAATATAAGGGAGGCTACTGCAGGGAGACGCAGTATCTGTAGGCTGGCTCATACAGCTGGAAAAAGTGAGAAACTTCCAGGCACAAAAAATCAAAACCCTCTACTTCTTCCAACTGTATCAGTTGGCTAAATAGGTGACATTATTTCTCTCTAAAACCCTCACATCGCTTACGCTGGCAAAGCAGTAGCTCATCTGTGCTTCCAGTTTTTAGATTCAGAATACTCTTTTGGGTCAGAATAACCATGGCTGCATTTCATCCAGTTTTTGTTCACGGAAAGAACTAAGGGACTTAAGAGAGAAGTCCCATCACTCAGAGCTACTTCTGGGGGGATGTTTGGAGAAGTGAGACAAACAAAAAAGAGTTAATGCAATGCAGTAAGTCACTGGGTCTCATGTGAGCAACACTGCAAAGTCTGGGCTGCACCGTAGAAATTCCTCATAGTGTTCCAGAGACAAATAAAGGAGGTTCTCAGCAAACTTGCCAGCCTTTGGACCACATAGCCAAGAAGACATAGCTAGAGTGAGATTTATGGCCATTAGCTAGATCAAGCACAGCTAGCAGCCAGAATGAGCTAACTGGCAAATGGTACACTTAGATATTATTCCTATGAATAACAATGACAATTGTAATTGGAATGTCGTATGTCCTGTGCCTGCAATGATTTCTTACCAAAAAGTGCATCAAATGGTTTTTCTGATTTCCCCTTTCAGTGCTAGCCTGTCAAGATCAGCAATTTCCACTCTCTAGAAAAGACAAGGGGATGGAAGATGGCTTGCACATCAGGATTTGTAGTATAATGCTGAAAAATATTTAAATGAGGACAGTAGATCTTTAACTATCCTGAGTGGAACCGTTTTGATTTTACATCAGATCCATTCCCCAATTTCCTTTGCGTGCCTGTGCATGTATACTCAGAACCAAACCTGCTGAAACTGCAAACATTTCTTGTCAAACTCAGTAGCCTCTTACAAGTTACAATGATGAAAAATCTTTAACCAAGTTAGTGTACCAGAACTACGCCTATATCCCAACTCCAAAGCACGTGCAAACCCAACCGATGTCAGTAGGAGCTGCATTGTAAGAGTACACACTTACAAGCTTTAAAATACTCCTAATGTAAACAGCAATAGTAGCAGACCTACCTTTACAAGAGCTACCTGCACCGTGAGCTGATGTAGTGTACTGGAAAGGCGATAGGATATTTGAACAGTCAGATGAATACACCGCCTGTTCTCCCATCAGCATTCCTGCAGCCCCTTTCCATAAGTGCTGGTTATAAAAGCAACATACCAGCAAACAAAACTTTCATCTTTTCCAAAGATAAAAAGACTGCACTGGCAACACGGCTCAATATAATCCTATCTTAATTTTACTCTGGGCCAATCAATCAACATGCTGTGTCTCTGGTGACTTGCAAAAGGAATCCTACCTGTGATGAAATCTTTGAAGAATGGAAAGTATTGCAAACTGCAGCATGCATCGATCTGCTTTTTCTTGGTGACTATATGGGCAAATTCTGAACATTTGCAAAGCAGAGTCCAGGAAGGGAAACACAACAGGTTTTTTCCCCTCCAGTTTTGTTTTCCATGCCTATGTATGTTGAAAAAATATCCCGTTACCATCTTAAAAGTGAGTAGTTCACAACAAATTCCCAAAAGCCAGTAAAACAAGCTAAGTGAACTAGTTCTTAACTTACAGATGAGTCTGGAGGCCAGGTTACTAACCTGTTATGAGCTGTTATTACAAGAGATGTTTCAGTGACTATTCCTCTTGGAAGATCAGTTTTCCACATCATCTTTTAAAGGAAAACAAAAATCTGTCTTGGGATTCCAAGACTGCCAATGTATTGGCTTTCACCAACCTGTTAATCTATTACTAGGCTAAACTTCTATTATACTGAATGGTACAAACTCATTCACCAATTCCAGTGCTAATACAATAATCTGCTATTAAAGACAATGAATTTTGTAGTCCATCTTCTTTTTAACAGTTGCAACCTGGTTGATTTTTAGAAAATTATCAACACTTATTATTATGATTATTAATTATGTTTCTCCTAGGCCTCCCTTAGCAGAACCAGATGTCATAAGGATTATTTTTACAGAAGTCTTTGAAAGATAAAACATTCACTTAAAAATACTGACAATAGGCTGAATGCACTCCCTGAGGTTTTACCAGCTGAGAACAGCTCCCACACTAAGACAATTTCCTTAATCCATTTACAGCAAAAATGGACACTATCTTATATGTAGTAATGTAGTATATGTAGTAATACAAAATAATGAAAAGGGATGAGAACTCCTACTGCTCTTCCCTTGCTATCCCTATCTTTTTAACACTGCACTCTTGTTTCTTCTGTTGGCAGAATACTTTACTAGTTCCATTGTACGATGGAAGAATATGCTAGCTGTTAAGTGCATGACATCTATGAATGCAAATGCTTCACTATGGATATTCAAAATAACTCATCTGCTACAGCTACTTAAAGCAGATAAATCTACTTGTCAACACTATAGTAGCAGTAGTTCTTACCTCTTGCAAATTGCTGTAACATGTTTTCATACAAGAGTCTCAATAAATAAGTAGAAAGATAATTACCATAATTTTCCAGAAGGGAAACTAAGACACCTAATGGTGAAGTGACATGTTCACAGTCAAGCTGCAGGTTATATACCATGGAGGAACCAAACACTGATGATTTGTCCAGTGCCCTTTTCATTAGATCACACTGTCCGCCCCATGGCATTTACACTGGTTTTCCAAATGGCGATGCATAAGCTGCCAATAGCCTCAGAAAACGATGATCATATTTTCATTGTAATGGTCCTAGATTACATTATCTTCCAAAACTGACATGCAAATCGGTACTGCTGTATTCGCATGTTGAATACACCCATGCAGAGCAGCACAGGGCAGAGTATGAGCCTGCATAAATAAACATTGTAAGCTCTTCCTGACAACTAAATCATGGCATTTCTTCTCACAGACTTCATCTGTGGTTCTTTGAAGGACTCTGTAGTAAACTGTGATTAAGATGTGAGTTTCCACTAAATGATTCACATTTGAAGCAGTACACCTTTGTATTTGGAAAAAATCTCCTGGAAAAAAAGTGTGGTAGATTTGCAGGAAGAAGTAGTAAAGAGAGGGAATTATAACAGACATTACACGGAGCAGGCAGTCTCTCTCTCAGGGTAGTCACAGTAAATAACAAGTGGCAATAGCATAGGTATTTCTGCCCTTCTGCATGTTGATAATGACAAATGCTAAAATTAAATATTTGAAAATCCACTATCCCATGTAATATTATTTGTAAGAAAACTATCAGCAGCTGATCCTATCCTGTACTTTCAAAAATTAACACAGAAGTGATGCAAGGCTAAAACATGATTGCTTGTTATTCATTTTTTACAAAAAAATTCTGTTACTTGACACTGAAGTTCACTGTTTCCAGAGACCCAACACCTTTGTATTAAAACAGGCCCTGCAAAAAGCAATTGACGTTGTGTGGTCACATGAGCAGAGACCCTGCAGTGAGAGTACGTGTGCCTGTGCACTTCACAAGTAGCTTTATGTCAGTAAGCCGACATTACTCCCACCGTCCCCCTCGCACTGCCCTTCCCTCCTTGGCACACCAGTGGTGCTTGTTCCAGCAGTGCATTTTGCTTACAGAAGATGTAACCACTGTAACTGTAAACAGATATCTATGGGAAGGATCAGGCACCTTGAACTTAGGGAAGCCTCGAAGGTGATGCAGCGAGGTTAGGAGAGCTCTCTCTACACCTTCTACAACTGGTCTAGTGGAGGGTGTCCCTGCCCATGGCGTGGGGGTTGGAACTAGATGATCTTTGAGGTCCCTTCCAATCTAAACCATTCTATGATTCTATGATTCTATAATTCTGTGCTGTTGTGTATTGGCCAATAACCCATTGGGTGAATATTAAACATCAGTCCTGGCAAACCAGGCTGATAGGCCATGTCCGGATTCAACACAAACTAACAAAATGCTTTGGCCAAAATTCTGCACTCCCAGCACCTGTCAGTGGGTTCCTCTAATGTCACAGGCAGCAAAATTTGGCTTATCGCTGCAGAAGCTCTGCAAGACAGTCATCTTAAACAGCATGCATTATTCCTGAACATAGTAGGCAATCCTGTCATATAAACAGCCATCAAAGACTTACTTAAACCTAGACTGCAGAACATTTGTAAAGCAAACAGTACGTGCATGATTAATCTTTTCAGGAAACAATTTTGCCATTCAGTTTATCCAAGACTCCAGCAGAGGGAGCAGGGCAGAGCAAACAATTAGGGTCAAAAAGAAAGCAAAGATCAAAGATCAGATCAAACACACACAGTGCTGAATTAATCTCACAAGTACCTGACATTTCATTTTAGGTACAAAGATTCCGGCTCTCTGCTCTTTTTTTGTATATCAAATTCACGATGCTCCCTAGATGAAATTACCCATTGATTTTCAAAGCTGATTCATGGCTGTTCACTTGGCGCTGAAGACTCAGCTTGCTAAGTAATAATTACCAGGGTAAGTTACAAAAACATTCCAACGTGTCAATCATTTACTGTACTTAACTCACATATTTTAAAGCTTAAATAACTAAAGGAATATTTTATAATGCAGAAGCAATTAAAAGAGGACCGAATGGAATTCCTTTTCCTCCCATGCCCACAGACTGCATTAGTATTATTTTACTTTATGAGTTATTACTTGTTTCTGCTGCACTAATTCAAACAGATTATATGAGTCGTGCATACATGATTCATCCTGTTCAAATACTGAAACAATACACAACAGGAAAATATATCAGTTTTTATTGCAATTTACGACGACAGCTACTAAAGTGTTTGTTCTGTTTTTCATCATTACCTGTTTGTTTATCAGGTACCGTTTATCTTATTTTTGATGAAGAACAGTACAGTTAAACTGAGAAAAGATGTTTATTAGAAGTGACCAAATCTGGAAAAAAAACCCCTTGGTTTCTCTTAGTTTCAGAATATTTTCTGCAAGGTGCTTATTTTTACAACTATTTGTTACAAAAAATGACAAAGGTATAGGAAAAGATTACTTTTTTTCTGAATGAATGGACACATTAATGCATTTTAGAAACTGGGGGACTGATTTTCTTCTAATTCCAGTTCTATGATTTCATCCCTCTGCATTCAATAAAGCTGTTCCTAAATTATGGTTATTTACATGAAAGGAGAGCACCTACAGCACAGCATAGTTTGCTTATTGGCGTACTACACCTTGACTACAGCAGAAACTAACTCAAAATACGTCTAAGCATAGACAAAGCCTCAAAACACAAGCCTGAAGTCATAAAGTACAACTTTCCTAAATCAAGTAGTATGGGCCACACAGCTAGCTGGGCTGAAGTTATGCACAGTACAGATTATATGTTACATAAACCAATTTTAAAACTCATCTTCACCAAAAGATCCAATATTACTTCAGTGAGGCTCCTGAGGGTGGTCATGATTCACGATTAGCCTGATTTCATTCATAACAGGATATACTGCAAGTTATTTATTCTGCTGGTCTTAATTTGCCTCAGCTCAGTTCCACAGCATGGATTTGATGACTTAAAAATCAAACCGCTTTGAGAGCATCTGCTACAAATACATTCTAACAGTGATGGTGTAAATCTGAACATCCGGAAATCTGTGCACAACACACCTGCACTTAGAGCAGGAAATACCTATCTTACACTGCACGGTGCAGAGGTCCCCAAGGTACAGATGAGTGAGCTGGGTGCGGAGCTGGAAGTTACATTACCATGTTAGGTGCCCTCAGAAAGGCTAATTATCCCAGGTACAGCAAGATGCTGCTACGACTGTACTAATTTCACAGCGCTACTTTGTGTGGTGTGATGTAGCAGCTGTTGCATACATAAACTTGGTATTCCCAATCTGGCTCACTACAAACTATACATACTCTAGACTGGGTGAAATTCAGGCTTGGTAAAGGAAATGGCAAAGATGTCCTTCCACAAAGACAAGAGTCCACCTCTTTGATCCCAAGTGATCTTTTTATCTCGAAGGAGTTTTCAGTAAAATTAGCTTCCTCACTACTCCTATTCTACAGGTTCCCATTTTCCTGGGCATTGGTGTTGAATGATTTGGCTTGTTTTAACACAGCACTGTCACTTCTGCTTTTACGATAGTTTAGTTGTACCTTGTGTTGTTGAAGAGTAATTGAAGAGTTTCAGCAGAGAAAATGATGCTACACTGTACCACAACTACGAGAGTTCTACTCTGAATTACCAATCTGATAATTTTTGTACTGTCGCTTAGCTGAAATAATCCTTTACAGAATCTTCTCTTTATTGTGTGGACAACCTTATCAATGTCATATTACCAGCACACTCTGTTTCATCCAATGTTGCCACCAAAAGAATTAACTTCTGATACTCCAGCCCAGCACTGCCCATTCCTTTTGAGGATGCTGTTGAACCAGAGCTGGCAACTGATCTGGATTAAAACATATCCAGCAGGGGAAAAAAAATAACTTTAATCCAAATCAGTACCCTAAGCTGGTTCATTGCATTGCTGTTTGTATCACCACAAGATAAAGTATAGACGAGAAACAAATAAAGAAGGTGATGCTGAACTGTTTTTTTCAGTTGGCAGTGTTGGCTTAGAGTAATGCAGGGTGATCCTATGTCTAGGACGTAAATAATGTATATCTTCTTCAGATATACAAAGTTGTACATTTTTTTCTTTATACACACATCTTCTCTTTAGGTCTGACAAAGTTTCTTTGCTGAAATACAATGGGCCTCCAGATTTGCCAGCTCCTGGCTGGCTGACAGCCTCTTCCAACACCTCCTACGGAGCTCAGAGGAATAACAGAGCTGTCAGGTTTTTCACTGACAGGTTGAACACTCAAACTTCTGCAATAGTAAGTGCCAGGAAAGATGTATAGCTTGATTCTTACAAAGATAATGCACTTAAAACCACTGTATTTCTCCATCAGGTAAAGTTTTTTTTCATTTTTTTTTGCTTAAGTGTTCAAAATGCACTTTCATCACAGCATACCTTCACATGGTCTGAATATACATAAACACCGGGTCCTTCATCTTGTGCTGGCATCACATACACCTGGTCTCCACACATTTTGTTTGCTTGTAACTGAACAGCTGCCCTTCAGACAGGCAGAGTACTGAAATACCTGAGCTAGCTTTAAACAGTTCAGGTTGAGGACCCGGGCTGACATGCGCTTAACTTACCCTGCCAAGGAGAAATCTT
Source organism: Psophia crepitans (assembly GCA_013399095.1). Classification (NCBI taxonomy): domain Eukaryota; kingdom Metazoa; phylum Chordata; class Aves; order Gruiformes; family Psophiidae; genus Psophia; species Psophia crepitans. Next base: position 838,532 of record VWZZ01003150.1, on the reverse strand, counting down.
CAGGAGAGACCTCATGTGTTGGATTGGGCTGGCATGTATTTTTCATGTGGTTATACCAGCACAATCTTCAGGAAAAAGGGCTGTGCTCTTTCTAGTATAAAAGTGTCTTCAGATAAAATATTCCCCTTTCCGCTAACTTAAATTACTGGGATCAGTGCTGTACAATTAAAACATGGAGGCAAAACACTTCAGGACTATTTCTCTTGAGGTCAGCTGGGCTGTTCAGAGAACAAGATAATATATAGTATGAGTAGAGGCAGCAGACTCTGATCCAGAATAAATGATCCTCGTTTCCTTCCTTTTATTCATAGTGTTTACATAATCCACTGTTTGGCAACCTCATTTTGAGGCCAGTGACCCACCACTTCTTGTGATTGTAACGACGATCAACAGCAAATCTCTTCAGGGCACGCAATTAACTGGTGCTGTTCCGTCAAATCCACTGCTGTGTCTCAGTTTCGGGTTTCGAGTATCAGTTTGGGGTCTTCCTGGAGACAATATTGAGCAATATTGTAAAACGTCAGTAGCCAAAACAAACCTTTAACAAATGCAAGATATTGCTGCCAACTCTATTGCACCTGTGTGCATAGGTGAAATAAGTGTGTCCCCTATACTGCAGCTGTCTGCTCTGCTTTTCTTTGCAGATGAAATGAACTTTCCAAGATCTCTTTTCCTTAGCTATTCCAAATGCTATAAAAATGCTGGAAAGAATCAGTCGCCCTATTATTTACATGTCTCATAACTTATAACACAGCAAGTCAATGTCAGCACTAGAACAGTGCCTGGGGATAAACACCTGGCTCCACTGAGGCTGGCAGCAGAACTCCCATTGACTCCCATGGGAGCAGGACGTCATCCCAAGCCTCCGAGTGCTAATGCCAGGTCCTACCAATAGGCAGCACTTCACAGTTCTGGAAATGATGCAACAGCGCATCGCTTTGCCTGGAGTCGCGAATGTAGTACCGCTTGGGTTCACCGGGAAGATTTCTACATATTTTTTCCAGCTCTTTTATCATTTCTAAGATCTGTTGAGTTACAGGCGGAATGCCGTTGGTTTGAGTCACTAAGGAGAGGAAAATGTGACATTTTCTGCTGACGAAATCATCCTTACACCTTTTTTTTCAAATGAGGAAGTTTAGAAATCTAAAGGAGTGATTTATTACACTTTCTTTTACTTCTGTACTGTTCACTGTTAAAGCCTTTATTTCTTTTCTGTTTGGTTGTCATGCCTGCTCCAATTATTTGGGTACTTAATTTTTCATTCCCGGTGTTCTGCTCCCAAAGAGATGTACTCATTTTTCCTTCCTCACCTTCTCTTTTCCATAGCCTTTGCTTAATTTTTCTTTCACATGACGTTCAGCTTCCTAGTCAGCCTTATCAGGAAAGCAGAAGGATTACTCAGAAAAATCTGCATTGTGATGGTTCTTTCTGGGTGAAGGCGGATCAACATCTTGAAACTAGAAGGCTTAGACACTCTGGGAGATCTCTTACAGGCTTAATTTTCCTTCTGATGAGCAAGTAGCACAAATGAATACAGCAACGCCCACCTCCTACATGACAGCAACTGCTGATGACCACTGATCTCACCTTGCACAAGAGTGCACAAGACAGTACCTGCCACATACTGCTACTGCTGCACTCCTCCCCCAAGTAGTGACAAAACATGCCAGCTTGAAAATGGTGCAGGTAGAAGTTAAATATAGGACAGAAATAAAGTCAAGGCACTCACTAAGCAGAAGCAGGTCTTCTGTGGAGAGGTGTTATCCTATTTTCCACACTCTGCAGAATCTAGTCAGCCTCACTGTCCCTTCATGAGGGGTTTGGAGCTGGTGGGATGCAGACTGGTGCTCCTCTTCACACCACACAAGGATATAAAGAGACTATCTCAGTCCACAGGCTGGCTTCATTCTCCCATCCCATGCCGTGTGGAGAGTGCCGTGAAGATCAGAGATGTGAAGGATACCCCTCTCAGTCATGGTCTTGGCAATGTGGATCTCAACGTTCACATACTTGCAGCAGACTGAAGAAGATGGTGCCGCACGGCTCTACATGGATATTGTTGCTATTAAAAGGACTACAAAGGGGCTGTTGTGGGCATCAGCTCTGACTGAAAAATACAAACCCATCGGGAACTCCCTGAATAAAGGCCCAATAAAACCTTGCATGATCCACCAGGGATTCCAGAGAAATCCCTTCTCCAGAACTGTCCTGCAGGTTCTGCCACTTTTTTGTTTGTGCAGTTTTATTACGCTCTTCAGAATTTTCATCTTGAATCCTGCAGATTCAGCACAGCACAGGAGAAAACAAGGACTTCAAACCATCCCGATCCTAAATTAAAACTCCTTTCACAAAAACATTATCATCTAAGGTGTCTTTTTTCCTAACCTAATCCCATAATGGACATTTTTTAATAAAGGTGTGGTTTGAAAATGAGCTTTTAAATAACCAGAGAAAAGAAAGAACACAGAAACAGGTTTTAAAATGTCTGTGGAAAAAACACGGGGCCTTATTTTAAATAATTAAACTCAAAGCTCAGGTGATTTGTCTTGTCACATGTATAATGTATGAGGTTACTTTTCTTTAAAAGCCAGTGTTAAAGAAGGAAATGGTAGCATCATTAACAAATGCTATAGGGCAGAGAGCCTTTTCTGGGCAATTTTTCAATTCAATAAAATTTTCAAACTTGTATTTCGCCATTTCCAGCTCCCATATTAAAAATCTATTAGCAGAAAGCCTATTGAAAAGCTGACCATGAGCACAAGAGACTTTTTCTGGAAACAGTTCTATTCAGTTCTCATGCCTGAACAAAAGCAGATTGGCACATTCAGTTACATACAAACGCCTTTGAAAGGGACCTCCCCCCCCTTTCCCATAGCCACGCGTTTCAGGGCTCTATATGCTGAAGGAAGCCAGTGAAAGGTTTGAAGGGGTGGGGAGACCAAGGGCTTCCACCAAGATCCTTCAAAGTCCTCGCCTTCTATAGTGGGAGGATTTCCCTCTAAATCCCTTTCAATAGCATATTGATGGCTTTGAAAGCTTAAATGGCATTTGTCAACCATCAGTAAATCTTGAAAACTGTTTCTGCAAATAGCCCAACTCCGAGTCTCAGCTTTTCCCATTAATCTGTACGTAAGGCCACTGAAGACTTTTTCAGAGCCTAGATAATGCCTGGATTAAAAGGTCCATTCAGAAGGGAAAACTTTAGCATTCACCTTGTGTACATAGCCATTTCACCAGTGGTATTCATGGGTTGTTATTTCAACTCTGCATTTGTCCTGCAAACAAGACATTTTGCCACAAAGACTTGGTAGAGACATTCTTCAGTGAATTACTGAAACCTAGCCCTGCTATTTGTCATGGCTTGTTATTTTTATCAAGTGTAATCAGTTCAAATAGGAACTCCAGACTGACAACTTTACAATTATGTTACTATTTTAAGAGTGGAAGGTATGTTTCTTCTAATTCAACAATGAAACTGATTAAAGCGCAACCTGATTGCTTTATCTAACGAAACAGTCTAAAATTTCCCTTGATCAGACGACAGAAGACTTCTTGTTTTATATTGAAAGTAAGGACAAGAACTTTATAAAAATCCTTACTCAACATTTTTACTTCATTATATTTTATAAAAACTTTATATATTTACAAGGCTTAATAACTTATGTTACATATTGCCTTGTGTTCATATTTTAGGGCAATACTGTATTAGTTGACCTTTCTCCAAATAAAGCAAATGAACAGACTTTAAACCCTCGGAACCTCTGCCTCTTGCCCACACAAACTATGTAGCTTGTTGTGTTTTTGGTTTTTTTTTTTTGCATCCAAGAATTTATACCAAAGCCAAAGTATGCACTATTTCAAAAGGCACAAGACATTTCATTATTATTATTATTATTATTGAAATAATCTGGTCAAAATGTTTATGCATCACAGAAAAGAAGGAAAAAAAGAACAAGATCACACTTGGGAGACTCTAGGCAAATTCTGAAGTGCCGATGATGCAATGCTAGGCAAATTTTTTAATATTAAAAAAAATAAAAATCAGACCCCTGTCAAATTTCCCCCAATCCAGATAGATCTGATTATTTGAACAAATCGACCTTTTCATCATACAGGACAATCTACTGTGAACATCAAGAACACCAAGCTGGGGATCAGTGAAGGTCATTGGATGTCTCTCACAAGGACACACGAAGATTATCCTTCCCTATACTACTGTTGAAAGGGAGAAGCTTAGCCAAGGATTTATATATGTGAAATCACATGAACTATGGCTGAAGGCCACAACTTGCATCTCCTTCTTTCATTTGCCTCATTGCCCACCTATGTGGATACGTCCCACTAGGGGAACTAGGCCACTAGAACCCTCTTGGCTGATTAAAAGTAAACTAGGCCAGATTTTTTTATCTGTGGGTCACTTCTTGAAACGACTCAGGGTATCCTGCCTGGCTTCCAACCAACGCTCTCCGTACAGCAGGGGATGCACATCCTGTGGAGGCCATACTGTAGGTACCCCATACCTCAGATAACTTGGAGTACCTTCAATGGCATATGACACGTATGTGTGAGCATCTAAATGAAGCTCTCGCTGCATTAAAGAATGAAGCCTCAGTTTAGTTTGCTAAACGTAGGCATCTAGTCATATGAGACGTTCATGGTTAGCTGAGACTGCACGGGCCTGGCAAATAAAACATTATGACCTACAACACGATACATTGGTTTTTGAAGGGACAACTGAATGCCAGCTAAGATACCCTAAGGCAAATCAAGTGCACTAGATAGATAGATACCTATGCTTAGGCAACTGCATTGAACTCTGAGCCTGGGATTCAGCTCCTAACCCCTAAGTTAGCTGTCTGCATGTGAAACAGACTTCCCGGCTCCTAGTGTAATCAGTTAAATCTAGAAAGATTTATCTCATCTTCTTTTTTGGTCAATGCTCTCCAATGACCAGGACTACACTATTAGGAGAGTGAAACACTGCTTACTCTAGGCAGCTGCATTATAGATCAGCATGTGAATCTGGAGCTGAATACCAGTTCATCTGACTTCAGGAGCAACTAAATTACAGGATGAAATGTATGCCCGATATTTATACTACTGGTGGTGCGAGGAAATTAGATGAAGAAATCTACTTCCTTGATTCCTCCTCTGAACCAATACAACTTCAGTTTTCTGACATCTGAAGCGTGCATGGTTGCTTACTGAAGCTTTTCTTTTAATGAAAGAAACTAGGGTTTTTTATGTGTGAAAGTGAGAAGTTGTCTTTACTTTCGATAGTATATGTTAAGACTTGTGACTTGACTGTTGGGCTTTCTTTTATAGAAATAGAAATAGGTGAGTCTTCCTAGAAATACAGAATACTTAATAAGGATGATTTAATAAAAATAGTAAAACCCTAATGAAAGTGAAAGCAAGTTAGGCTGTAGCAACACTTAAAGACTTTTGAAATCTTCTCTGTAACTCAGGATGTGTTTCATGAAAGTAGAGCTTAGGGAGTCCAGCTTCACGTGTATTTCTATCTTGTAGTCAAACTCCTCTAGGTTCATTGAGATGGGGCAGGTGTCTCTCGCATGCAGATTCTTAGGTGTCACTAGATAAAAAACATCGTTTTTGGTAAGGTTGGCACTCAGGTAAGGTCAGGCTCAGTGCTTTGCTGATGGTTTCTAGATGGCTCAGAACACGGGCAGAGCTCACACACATCTTCCTAAGAAATTCTTATGTGTGTTGGATCCTTTGGGACTAGAAACGAGAGGTATCACGGAAGTGTGAAGTATTCCTTCTAAAACTATTTTTCTGCACTATTTTGAGAGTTGTGTATTTCCATATTACCACAAGAATGTTATTTTAAAAACCCTTGACCTTGTAATGAACAGAAGGCTATAGAAGAAGGACAACTTTCACAATTCAGTCAGTGTTTCTCTCCCGTAAGAGTCACAGAGCCTCTGATTTCCTCATGGTTTTTGTTCTGAAAAACGCTAAGGATTTAGGAAACTAATTTCTGTGGAACTTGAAAGGAGAGACAAAAGCAATCCCCTGCTCTTCCTCAGGTTTGTGCTTAACAGCTGTAGGAATCTGTGCTCTAGCTCATATCCTACAGAAAATGTGACATAATTCAAAGGTCTGAGACAGAACTGCTCTCTTTTCTCTGAGTGCCAGTGGAGCAATTCCTGCCCACCTACACCCAAGAAGGATGTGTACTGCCAGGGGGTGAGGTGAGAATTTTCTGGGCCAAAGTAATTATGTGCTTGCTGGGTTTTCTCTCCTGCACTTTTTGTATGGCAATATTCAATTATGCAATAGTTTTTAATGAACAACATAAATTGTTAACTACTATTTAGGAGTTGAGGAGACTGTAGAGTGGAAGATGAACTGATTTTGCTGTGGTATGAAGCAATGCAGTAGGGAAGCAGAAGAAGACACAGGTCTGAATCTCAGATCAATGCTTTATCTAGGAGGTGGTGCTGCCTCCTTAAGCAAAACCAATAAATATTCCCAGGCTAACCACAACTCTCAGTGGTATTTCAATGAATGCTTCTACTTTTCTTTATAACTGTTCCATCAATTTTTATTTTTGTGACCATGTTCTCACATTCAAACTAACATAGCTTTTGCAGTTGGGGTTGGAATACAAATATTGCCGATGTTCACAATGCCAACATATTTCAGGACATAGAAAGACAACTGAAAAATCTGTTACCTACTTCAGTTTAAGAGTGCTATCATATGAGAACATAGGTTTATTTCCCCCAAATACTATTCAATGCATCTTGCTGGCAGGGGAAATTAATTTTCCAAACTCAGTCTTTAACGGATATTATTTTTTTAATAGGAGCGTCTTTGAGATAGAACATATGCCCCTGTTTCTCTATCCACACCATAAAATGGTTTTCCCATTCATCACAAATAGCTGGGTTTTTTCCTACGAAAGCTTTTATAGAGCCTGCCTCTGTATTTTAACTGTTCCTGACACAGTGGATCCACAATCCCAATTATGGCTGCGGACTCCAATACAACCATAACACAAATGATAAACAGAGCCCTTATGCTTATCTGACTTTTTAAATATAACTTTCAAAATACAAAGAGGTAGGTGGACAGAATTATTAAGCTGGCTGTATCTGCCTGCTGAACTACTCAAGACATACGAAAGATGAGGAAACCTACGGGAAGACATAATCCTTAACCTTCATTTAGTACAGCCTAAGGTTACATGATTCTTCTCCACATTATTATTGCATAGCACAAAAGTATGTACAAATGTGAGGCCCTAATGTTTCTGGAAGGTCTGTCTGGCCTCCCCTCCACAAGGAGTGGTTGTTTTAAGCCCCTAATGCCCCCCTGAAATACCTTCTATATCCTTGTAAAGCAAGTTTGTGAAAGTAAGATAGCTAAAAGCTGAACAATGCAGTCCAGTAATTTCTTCTAAGTCATGTGTGATGGACAATTTAGACACGTCTGCTTATGACAACAGGCATGTTACTGACAGAGCACCAGACTGCTGACTGGCAGCAGTCAAATATAAAAAATTACAGGAACGCATATTCTTTGAAAGCTTCTTAGTTTAATACTAGTTAAGATGGCTAATAAATATTTCCAAAACAATCTTCATTTTAAAGACAGGGATTAAAAGTGGAGGATTCTGCAGCCTATGGACTTCAGCAAGATTACCTGAATGAGATCACCTGTTTGCCTCGGTGAAGAGCGCAGTTCTGCATCCTGGCATCTCATCATGTCTGCATATTAAGGGGTTTATGAAACTTAGTATCTTTCAAGGCATCTTGATTTATACTTAAATGGAATGGCAAAAGCCAAGGAGAAGAGGAGTAATAGGTCCCTGAAAACCTAGCCGAGGCACACTACACCATACTGCATCTGTAAGGCTCACAGTCACACTTCGGGCCCACAGAACTGCACGGTTGTTACCCAGCAGAATCAGGAGACAGAGATATCTAATAATTTAGCTTTGGCTATGGTGTTTCATTTCACTATGTGGCCTTAGGAACCCTCATCTTAAAGCCTTGTGGTAGCAGCAGATCCAGACTTTAATCAAGCACTGAATTATTCCAATGTAATTGTAGAGAAAGATACCAAAATGCCTTGGGAAATGAAACAGCATCCTCAGAGAATGGCGGACGTACTATTTACATGGGATATGTTTTTTCCATAAAAGAGAACAGAACCTAAATACACTAAAGCTCATGTGAAATTAATCTTTAGAATTGTTTAGCCATGTAGCATTATAGATCGTGGTGTACAATGACATCCCAGCCTATAAAGCCACCTTAATCAGGGCCTCTCTCCTACGGCACCATCCTATTTTCAACTAGCAGTTGCTTTCAGATGAGCCGAAAAGGGGTTCTTTGCTCCCACCATTACAATTTCTGCTCTTCTTTTCTTTACCCTTTTCAAAAACATGAAAGCATTGGCTTGCTAATTACTTTTATCCAGCCTATAGGAAAATTAGTTTATCTTCCTGATCAAAGCAAATTAGGCAGATCATGGCTGATTAGAATGCAACAGTAAAATCTCCATACTTTCTATTCCACCCCCTTTTCTCTCAGAAACGGGGCCTGTGTCAAATATGTAGGTATTTCCCACGGCCAGTCTGGACTCTGTTTCCAACAGGCTCTGGGGCTGGGACAATGGTTCTTACACAGACACTGAAGTTCTTTAGTTCAGTCATTGTGCAAGGCAAGAACTGGTAACCCCTTAGCTAGCATTTGATGAAACATCTAGATTTACATATTTCCCTAATTGCATTTTTTGAATGCGAGTGAGATTTATCTGACCAGAGTTAAATGCCTCCTTTATTCTACCACCCAAAATACAAACCTATGCTCTCCAGGCAGAGTTGCATTTGGTTCTGAACCCAGCATTAAAATTTTGGTTTTCTCTACAGTGGGACAAAGCAAAGCCTACCTTTCCTTCTCAAAGCACGACCTAAAGAATGGCTTGGCTAGCTGCTTCCAAGGTGGCTGCTGCATTGCATTGCAAAACTGAATACCATTACTCCTTCTAAGTAACTGCTTTAAGCAGCATTTTCTATCACTCTAGTATTTCACTATTCACTTTTTACTCTTCATAACTCATTTCCCTTCAATTTGTGTTCTGTGGCTTTAATAGATAAAAGCCAAGCTACACTGCTACTTTATTTATAACCAATTACTATAAATTAACAGTAAATCTCACATTTAGCTCCATTTAAACATCACTATGCAGCTGCCCATTTGAAAATAAAATGGTTGCCTTCTTTCACTTCAGTGGGCACAATACAAAACATCCATTGAGCTTTTCCTTTATTGCAGCTGCCAATGCCCAGCCGACTTTTAACAAACCAACCAAGCGGAATAACAATGCAGCTGCAACATTTTATGGTATTTCTGTTAGTTCTCTTTTGAGACTGAAGGTGTTAATTAGGAATCAAAGAATACAATCCTGCCAGCTTTCTTTCACAAACTATACACTGGCCACTGCAGTTTTCAGAAGAAAAATAAATCTAATAAAGGGACAAAAATGTTGTTTGTCACACCAGTAACGTGTATTTAAGACCCTCTGATCACGAGCTTTTTATACAGTCTTGTCAGACAGGCTGAAAATATTTTTTCCTCTCTTTTCTCCTTTCTTTAGGCTTTTCTGAATACTGATTCTAGGGTTGTCTGGAAAGGTGAAAAACCTGATAGTAACTGGAATGCTTTGCAGGTTAAAATGGCTTTCCTAAGCAAGCCAGCTTTAAATCACATCAAATCAAATCATAATTGTACACTTTTCTGATTCAAGTTAAGTTATTTTGAAATACAAATGATCTGTTCCTGTTATGGAGTTTACTAACTCTGTGTATCATTTAATCTTTCAAGCATTTAAATATATGCAGGTGTTTTAATATTAATGGAATAATATTTTGTGGAATCTCATTTTACACCATCAAAAAGACAGTTTACAGGATGTTGTAAAATATCCATTACATATTTTCACATGTGTAGCATACAACATATATTTGATATTTTATTTGCACTTATTAACCATAACTGTATTAGAGTATCATATATTCAAGGCTAGCAGCATGAAGACATTACCTTTAATCTTTAGTCAAAGTTAAAACCTTAAAATAGGTTTATGAAGTTAGCACAACTGAGAATTAGTCAAGCTTGCGTGCTTACCCAGCAAGAGCTTTCACTGTTAAATGCACAAATCATGCCAAAATCCATTAATCCTGCCAGGGAATGGCAGAAAGACGCTCTGGTTGTTGATTTAATGATAATGAACTGAACAGGCTCTTAAGGCTACCTGCAGAGTTTTCTAAATTGTAAAACAAATAAAGACAATTTTAAGAAACACTTTTTACAGAAGTACATATAACCGAGTTCTTTGCTTTAAACACTATGTAGGAGATGCAAGATTTTAAAATACAATTCTGTTTATCTTGTTATACCTTTAATATAATTAATTATAATGTTATCTATATAGAATGTGATTATAAAGCATATTTGGGGCATTTGCTATTTGGTAATCAAGAAACAAAACTGCTTTGAAAATATTAAAACACAAATCTTAGTAATAAAAAAAAGTTTCGATCGGCATTGTCATGTTGCACATCTCATGTAAAGTGAAGTCTCTGGCTACTGTAACAGACACACAAGGAGATGATTCATAGTTATAAAGGTACATTTTCTTTAGTGCCCCAAGAGCGCCATTTCTTACATTCCTGAACTTTAGAAAAGTGAAACATAAAATTGGAGAATGCATTCAGTTTTGAAGAAACACAAACATGTCTAGCTTTTGGAGGTGGGTTTTTTTGGGTTCTTTTTTTTGAAAAGTGATATATGAGATGACTGTCGTATTTGTATCTGTTCTACTTGTTGAGCATCAGTTGAGGATGCAGAATTTGCCTTGATTTTCAAAGCAAGCAATGGCAGATGGGAGGCAAAAGAAAGTATTCCCTTTCTGCATATGAAATAAGGTAAAACCAGCAAATATATTTGAAATTAGCTGCTGCAATCACTTCTTACAACCCTTTTTTTTTCTGTTATTGCATCATAATAGTGCCACAGTGTCTAAAGGAATGAAATTATTCTTGTAGAAAGATGTCCGGTATAAACACATGAGCCATACTGCTCTCCATAAGGTTAATAATAATTATTAGAGTCTTGCTGTTAATAATTTGTTGAAGTTCTGCTCTGGATGATACATTTCATAGTTAGTTCAGAGCAAGGCAGCATTTTCAACTGTAAGCTCATACCTGATGAGTTTTTCTTCACTCTCTTAAACATGGTCTCCTGTGGTCTATAAGCTAAGGATCTCTCTCTCTTGGGTGAAGTTGGCCATTGAGCAGACAAAAGGTTTTACCCCACACAATATAGAGTAAAAGGGATAATTTTTTTTCCAATTTTGGAAAGTTTTTTTACCCGGTCATTATTTTGAAATTATCTAGTGTATAAGATTCATCTTATTTGACTCACAAATTCAAGAACTGCTCTGTGCAATTGTTCTTACAGAGCTATGCCTGGATGAAAAATTTTCTGTCAGTTGACTACTAAATTGAACCACTGTCAATGAACTCAAGTTCTCTGAGAATGTTTACCCACTCAGTTTTGTTGAATTCTAAACTCATCTAGAATAGTCTGAAGAATTTATATTGTGCCAGTTATAAGTACCTCCAATAGAATTTTTACTAAATGCTATGTTTATCAACTATACCAAATTAATCAAGGCAAAAGACTTTTACTAATGAGCAATGACTACAACTAAATCAAAGACAAGAAAATCCCATCCCTATGTTCATTTTTGCATTGGAAACTGCAATGGTTCAAGAGTACTTGAAAAGTTTTCCACTCGCCTTCAGTTGCTCACTGTACTCTCCATCAGTTGTCCCTGTCCCTTCAGCTGCGCTGGTTCGGCTGTTTCTGAGGCTACATTCTAGAAAAGATCAGTGAAATGAGATGTACATATTTTTCAAAGACCAGAAATGTGTTTCTTTTTAAACTGGGTTATTCCACAGATCTGTGTAGCAGCACAGACCAACAAACAGCTGAGTCAGCACAGCTGAAAGAGTCAAAGCCTAGAGCAGGAAGGTGGGAACAACTGGCTTTGAGGTGGGAAAACCAACTTGAACAGCCTAAAATGGCTCTGCTGCAGAGGGACTCAATATGGAAGCACACTTTTTTCTGAGTTTCCTACTCCAAATCCAATCTTCCAGAAAATTCTGAGTGCTATCTTCCTCCAATTCTGTGAATTCAGAAACTTAACTTGCAAAGACAAGCAGCTCCTACTCAAGGAATCCAGCTGCAGAAAGCAAGTGCTCTTCCCAGTGTTCTGCCCTGCTAAGTGAAATCAGCAATTGTTCTTGGGCAGGAGTGGCGTGGGAGTCAGCACACATGCTGGCACCTTGGAAGTTCACTTTTTTTCCACAGTCTACCTCTCTCGAATTGCTTTTCCTCGCAGATCTAGCAAGTTTGAAATCTGTTACCTTTCACAGCTTGGAGGAAAAAGTCCATTTTTGTTTCTTATGGTATCTTGTATGAGGAGATTCTGTGCTGGCAGGACCAGAAAAGAAAGTGTAGAGATAAAACATATCAGAAAAATAAAGCATATACATCATGCTTTTACAGCCTTCTTTCTCATCTTTTTCACTAAACCATCAATGTTATAAGATTTCATGACTCACCCTCAAGTACAATCTTTAGATCGAACCCAACATGCCCACTACATCCTCGTTCTGTTGTCCTTTCAGGCACAGGAATTATAGCAAAGAACAAAATTGGCTCTCAAAGTTGGCTTCTGCAATGGCACTGAATTTGGATTACTCTGTATTTTTTTATTTTTGTAAGCAAAGAATTTTAAAAAAAAAAATGTATTCACTGAACATTCTCTATTTATTTTGAGAACTCTAATTAAGAAAAATTTAAAAAAACTTACCACAAGAGCATTAAAAAAGCATTGTTTTGTTTAGAGAAAAGATGAATACAATGGTTAGACTATACATATATCTCCTTTTCAAAATAAGAAACAATCCTCTTTGTAATAAAGAGATTCCTGTAATAATAGAGTCATCAATAATTTCAGTCTGAGGCACTGAAATTAGTATTTCGACAGCATTTAGAAAGGGTCATTGTGCTCTCAGGAATAAGAATATTCACAGCTATATTAAAATGCCATGGAACACATGGATTTGTTTTCACTTACAAGGTAGCAGTTAAATACCCTCCAAAGCACCCAGGTGTGGTTGCTGTTAGAATCAGATATAATCACCTTGGTCTGATCCATTTTGCAATCTCTTCAGAATACAAGTACAGGTTGCCTAATAATTCAGGTGATTGTCCCCATTTTAATTGCTTTATAATTTGTAGACTCTTCAATAATTTGATTCTATTTTATCAGAGCTCACGCAGGTCACTCTGATAACAAGACCAGTCAATTTTTGATTTATTTGACAACACCTACTCCCACAAAGAGGACAGATCTAGGAACATGACAGAAATCTAGTCAGTGATCTGAGGTGGCTGTCTTATTCGGTACTGCAGTCATACTCTTGTCGTTAATTAATGTAGTAGAATAGCTTTGCAGAATTCCAAAGGGACTTCCAGACACACGTAAACGATATACGATATAAAAAATAATGTAAAAAGAAATATTTTAAGGCCTAAATACTGCTAGAACCTCTTTCCCAGACTGTATACGGGCACACACAATATCTGTACATGTTGTACCAACTACAACTCAGAAAGAAAACAATCTTCTTCATCTTCTCAGTTAATGTCTTACAAAGTGAGAGACGTAATTCAGCCTCAACAGCTAGAAAAATCTTATGAAAAAGCTCTTCGTAGATCTGAAATAGTAAGCTGAGAAGCTTGAAAAAGCTTTGTTTTCCCGTGTAAGGTGTCACTTTCCTACTTTAATAGCTTAAAGATGGTAAGGATAGAGGTCTTGAAGGCTGTATAGGCACTTAGAGATGCAGATAGCAAACAGACTTACTAGGAAGGGACCAGGCACTGAGAAGATAACATGGAGGTGACAGTCCTCACAGCTGGATTGCCTGATGTCACACCAGTCACACCATGATCTCTTCCCTTCCAAACACAAACCAGCTAGGTCTGCAGCTGTATCCAAAAGTATGTAACTGCTCAAACTCCCATGAAGACAGGATACCTTGGTATCCAAGGAAATATTTAATGTATTACAGAACTTCAGAAGTATTTCTACTTTGACAGAATAAGAGATTCAGATATTGAGGAAAAAATACACTGATTTCTCTATCTTAATGTATTTTACACTTTAAGGGCAAGACTTAAAGAACGTATGGAGGCTCTGCTCTATACAGAGGCACTGCAGCTGAAATCATCAGCCTGAAGATGAACACATTTGCATTTGTCTGCATTTGTTTATGTCTCCAGAAAACATGACATGCATAATAAATCCAACCATTTTACCTAGAACTAGCAAAGCTTGCAGTTATATTCTCAGGTCTTCTAAATGTGAAAGTTTAAGAACCTAGATATATGTTTTTTAAGGACCAACGAAAGCCAGTGATTTCAAATACTAAACTAAATTGATAGTCCTGACAGACCTTCATCCTTTTTCAGAGAACTGAGGAACAGTGCTTCACTGACCCAGTGGATCACTCTGAATGGGGCTCACTTGAGTCTAAGTAGCCCTCTCAGGATGAGGCAGAGAGCGGTACACGGCAAACCTCCTCAGAAGCCAGAGAAGGACACTTAGATTCTTTGTGCGACAGTTCTGACTAGCGGAACACTTCCCAGGATATCTATGAGCTGACTGCTTTTCTGAAAAGGACTTTCCTACTTTCTTTGTGAGCTGTGTTGCTGACCTAAGTAACCTACAAAGTATTTTAAAATGAGAAAAGGTACCTCTAGCCACCCTTGCCAGGCCTGGATTTTAGAAGCAGCATAAACTCTACTCTAATACCTTTTACTGAATTCTTCTTAATCAGTATCTTTCAGTGTCAATGGCATCACGTGCTTTGTCAAATACTGAAAGAATAGCATGAGGTACAGAAATGGTATTAAAATCAACCTTTTATTCATTTTAATATCATAGAATCATGGAATCATAGAATGGTTGGAAGGGACCTCAAAGATCATCCAGTTCCAACCCTCCTGCCATGGGCAGGGACACCCTCCACTAGACCAGGTGGCCCAAAGCCTCATCCAACCTGGCCTTGAATACTGCCAGGTTCACTCAGCCTCATGTATGTACTTACATGGTGACATCTCAAACAGTGGGAAGCTTAAGTGTTACTTACTTATTTATTTAGAGAAAATCGCAGGTCTATTGCATGTCATATGTTTGAAGACATTATTTCATTGTCTAACATGTACTCTCAGTTGTCTAGTTTGAATTTTTATTCATCAGTGTTGTGTCTTATGTTAACGTGTTAACACTCAACATATTCATTAATGCAATGTGGGCTCCGAATGCTTTACAACAATTTTAAAATTAGTTTATTATTTCATGTCACCAGTAAATCTAACTATCATCTTGCCTATCAGAACATTTAATTATCTGGCAGTCAAAGACAACCCTGTCAACAAGATTATTATGAATATGAAAGAAATAAAAAAATATTCATAGGAAATAAAACTCTGGATTTTGCATGAGCTGCATTATATATTCTGGTGGATGATGACGTAAAAGGGAAGCCAGATATCGGAATGTTGTTGGGGTTTCTTTCTCCACATCCAACCCAAACCATTCTATGATTCTATGATTTAAACCTCTATGAAGGTTATTTCTTTATGCTTGCCCTGACACATGACAAAATATTGAAAAACTGTCTTTTTTAAGTAGAAGTGAAAAACATACATACATAGCATCATTAAAATACGTACTCAAGAATGATATGCTCTGGAGCAGCACTGTAGAATCATCTCAGTATGCAACTTCAAAGCCTCTTACTCATATTGTAACTAGTGAGAAATCCCACCTCCTATTTCATCTTCATCATAATGGCGCCAGAGTGCATAAAGAAAAATTTCGAGCTCCCTTTGTTCTGTATCATCCTTCCCACTTGCTGCAGCCCTGGGCTGTTGCCTTCAGGTCAGCTTCTGAACCACGCGTTCCCTAAGTGCAGCCAAGGTCACTGTAGTAGCAACAGGCCTGCTCTAATTGCACCCAAGCGGACTGACTCGGGCGTTTGGCTGTAGCACTGTTTGAAGACCTCAGCTTGCCTAATAAGCCATGAGCTGCCCCCTGAGTTAAACAGCATACAGCAACACTAGTTGCTTTGTCAACTCTTTAGACCCATCTTCCAAAGATTTGCATTGGCTAGTACTGGTCCAAGGCATTTCGTTGTGAACGGATTTGACAGCACAGAGGAACACTCAGATTAATGTCTAAACCTGCTAATAAATGTTAGATTACCAAATGTTTTAATTGCTGGAATTGTTTCTGATGAACACCACCATTTTACAGATAGAGAAGAAACAACAGGCTAACTTCAGGTCTGATTTTGTTTCACGCTGTTACAGATAGGCATGCATTTCATTTCTCTTTAATGCTAGTAGTGATACTACTGACTGCAAGAACATACACATAACGCTGTGCTGCTAGGATGTATTTTTCTTTCCTTTACATCCTTCTGTCATTATTCTCCTGTGGCTAGGACATCTACCCATTTACCAAAATCATACTTACATGATGCTACACGGAGTGCTTATTTTGATTTCGTCTAATCTTGATCAGCACATTTTTACTGAACAACTCAACGCTGCCTTATAAAAGCTGTGAAAACACTTTAATGGAAGCTCTCCATACTGAGATAATCAAAACCACTAATGAATGTAATTTACAATTAATTACTATCATTGTGTACTTAGGTAATTATTCATTCACCAAATATGAAAAACAAATCTGTTTGTGTACTCAACATATGGTGATATTTGGATAAAGGTGAGTAATTTCCCTTAGATTAGGCTCACCATGACCCTCTACAATAAAACTAATTGCGACATACCAGGAGCTCAGTCCGTATCACCAAAAGGAGTTTCAGTTCTAGCTTTATGGGGAACCAAACTGGCTCATAATTAGTTTCCACAAACTCTTATCAGAATAGATTAAACCAGCAGCATGTTAAGAGCATGCAGCATTTCCCTATATGCTTCCCGCAGAGAGATACCATCCAGTGAATCTGGATATTACAAATTCCTTGTGAAATCCGATGCTCTTACAGCACTGCTCTACGGTCAGACAGGCAGGAACATAGAGCTACATGACTGCAAGATGCTGTACCCATGATTGATGATAAATGTAGAGAACAGACCACATCTGGCTTCACGTTTATGGGATTCTTCACAGATTGACCGGAGACAGCCATTGAAGGCAGAACAGCTGAGGCACCAAGATGCATAGAAACGTGATTTTGATAACTCTATTCGGTATGACGGTTCTTTCTGTCCGTGATAAATGGAACGAATGTATCACAGTGCTGTGTAAGCATCCTCCAAAAAAATCTGTTGCTCTTTTCACTGAATGCTATCAACAATGACAACAAAGACTGAAAACCAAAAGCAAATCCCTCCTTCCTCAAACTGCTGCTAACTGAACACAGCTCCCTGACATAACACAACTCTCCTGCTAGAGTCTTCATCCTGACACAAACAGGACAGTAATGATCGCTTGGGTGTATACTTAAAATCCTTTTTTTCTAAAAAAAAATTAAAAAAAAAGTTTACTTTTACTTATTTCAGAAAGACAGACACCACACCCAGTAATGGCATATTAGAAGCTTTTCTGTCAAGACTTGACACAATAAAACTGAACTGAATGCTTCATTTTAATTATACTGATTAATGCTTTTCCAAAATCATCACATTTTTGAAATTACATTTATTTAAGCAGTATCAATTCCACATAATTTAGTTCCATTATTATAAGCAAAGTAAAAACTACCTGAAATCTTTCTTGGCGTAAGCCTATTATATTATACACGTGGAATGACATGCAGAGATGAATCTGGCACTGGGTCTTCTTCCTCCATTCCCTATAATAATTTATTTTAAATACTTCATCCAAATACCCTAAGAAACTCTTCTGCTATAACATTCTCCCACATATATCTGCTTCTGCACATTATGGATGAAAGTTTTTTGCCTTATCACTATTGAGGAAGCATTTGCTTTATTCTAAAAACATGTACTTCAAGATTTCAAGAATGTGTTCAACTATGCTTTGTACCATCTCTGGCCTTCAGGCAGGTAGGATGTTCATTCCAAGATGCTTGTCCTGCCCTTTCTTTTCACATCTTGGCCAAAAAGAAGTAAAGTTCTGGCACTCAGCAGCTCACACTACATACGTACAGGCAACAGGTAAGAGGCAACGTGAAGCCTCCATATGCCGAGGAACTTACAGCCTTCCCAGATGCTATTTTCAGATCATGAGCTTTCACGTTGTCCTTTTTCAGTGCTAGGGCTAAATAACACCATGTGAACCCCTTATTCTGCCACCAATTACTCTTCCACAGTGCCCCACACTCAATTCTTAAAAAAACTCGGCAGCAGTACTGCAAACCTCTACTCTTCACCCCACCACAACTATATGCTTAGACCTATCTCCACTAGGGCCAGCTAGTCACAAACATTCTGATAATAACTACGCCAAGGCAACCGTACCCTACAAAGTCTTATTGCAGACACATGGCACAACGGTAAACTGTGATTTGCATTACTGCACCTTCTCCCAAGGGTTTAAAATTGGTTGAGTTGCCTCATGAGAGCCACGTTTCGCTACTCTATAGCACCGATACACATGTATTCCCCAGCTACCTGCTGTTTCTTCCTTCACAATGTACTTTCTGCTTCTCTGTTAATCTTCCTGTAATTATGTGTGCCTGTTGCAGGTTAAAGTCGAGATGGCGAGGCTTTATGCACGGACGCTGTAGGACTGGAATTTACTCCCCGAGACCCTTGTCAGGTCACGAGGTTGAACCTGCACTTCTTTTGGCTCTCCTCCAAACCCTTGTCTTTGCACAACTTCAGCACGAGCGCAGGCAATACTTCCATATTGCACCAGGCATATGGATCCTGTATTTTCTTGTCAGCAGATCAAATATTGCTTTCAGACGCCTGCATAGGCATCACTTGTTCCAGTAAGAATCTTACATATCACGGAGTTCAGCCCACGTAGGCAGCCATGAGCAAAAGTGAAAGGCAGAAATACATCCCTATGAAGAGAAGAAAATCCTTCAGGATTTCACCTTATTTTACCATGTCAGATTCATAATTAGCACCTCATTAACGGTTTTTGATCTGCAGATCTCCGGCATTTATCAGCCACTACCAAATTAGTCAAACTCAGATGTAGGTAGTTGTCTCAGCCACCACATATATAGAGTAAGACTACAGAAAAGTTGCACAATTTGCTTAAATTTGTAAACTACTTTGTATCCAGAGGCAGAACTCAAAGGTCTTGCTACCTGGATCCCAGCTACAGCTGTCTGATCGTACACCCTGCTCCCAGAAGCAGTTGCCACCCCTTCCTCATGCTTCCAAAATGGTAATATCTGTGAACCAGGGTGTTTAAGAAACTTTGGTTTTTATGCCTTCATAAGGACGAATCTCATTTCTGGACACGGGACAACCCGGACTGACCCTACTACAAACATAATTGCAACCTCAGCATGTGCAAGACCAGCATGAGAAAGATGTAATTTCTGAGGCAGACTCGAGGCCAAACTGATCAAGGATAAAAGATCCAAAGGCAAGTTACTCATCAAGGTGGTTCAGAATAGGTAAGTTTCATCGATGGGTGAGACAGAACTTTGCCTTATCTTACTTGTTTCCTTTGCCAGCTATGACCTACTTCTTCCCTCAGGGTGCACAGAGACTCATTTACAAACTCAGTGAATGCCAAATCAGTGCAGTTACACTTCTCTTAATGCTGACATCATCTCACATCTGTTCTCTCATTCACTTAGACTAGCGTTTATATTATCGCAGGATCCAGAAGACATGGTATAACTGGCATTGTAAGATGCCTACTGCTGCAGAAACAAGGGCTAGGGAAGTTGTATTTCTGTGTAATACCAGTGTTTATAGCTATTCCATCCTCAAGCAAAGCAGACTGAAGTGTTTGGTAAAGCAACAAACAGCAAAGTTAGAAAAAAAAAGACAAGTAGTAAAAAACCAGCATCAAATTATTGTACACTTTCCATGGGAAAAGTTATATGACACATGCACAAAAAAATCTGTAAGACTTAAAGGGTTAAGTTTATACACAATCGTTATACAAATCATTATACAAAGTCACAATCCAGCAATCCTTCTGCATTACTTAAGTACTTAATGCTTAAGTTTGATAAAATTAGTAAGCACAGTTACTCTCAATAAAAAAGAAATTATTCAGGTGTCTGCAAAAGAGAGGAGAGATTTTGTGTGGTGGGAGCTATAGTTGGTACTGCTTTAGGCTGATAGATACTGCATTAATTTGCCCAAAGCCTATCTATATACATACATCTCCACACAAACAACAGCAGATTTCCTGTACAAGAAGACTATACTTTCATACTACAATGCAAAATGTTTTAGCAATTTTTATCAAAAACACGTCCTTAAAACTACTTAATTGCAGTTACATTACTTAATACCGTTGAAAGACAGTGTGTTGCAGATTAAACTAAATATTTGTTTTATGTAAGATTTTGAAAAAATTGTAATAAATGCTTTTAGATTATTTATGATTTACATAATGCTTTAGGCTGTGTAATGAGACAGTGAAGCAGAACATTTTAGTGAAAATATTCCAGACAAAAGAATTGATGATTGGGGAAGGGAGTAATTGTTTTAGAATTATTCAAGGCACAATCTGACAAACATTTGCAGGTATGATTTCAGTGGAACCATTCCTGACACTGAAGTTAAGTATCTGGGTAAGTATTTGCAGGACTGGAGCCAAATCATACAGTTGGGCCCAAACTAAGAGCCCATTTGTTACCAATAAAATCTTAATTTGGGAGTGGTTGATTATTATAATTATCACTGTTGGATAACACTACGCTTCAGAATTATTATTTTTTATAGGAGTATTTAGCCATGAAAACACAACTTGTCATTTCCGGGATGGACCTTAGTGCTGTGGCCACTGCCCCCAAACCCAAAGGTCATAGCTAAAACTTAATAAAAAAAATAGCAAAATAATAAAACTGGAAGGTGATGCAGAATGCACTGTCTTAGCAAGGGCCTTATCAAGCTGGGCACATACTGTACCAGCTCCTGGGGATCTGCTATCCCATTTCATTCTTGCTTGCAGTTCCAGGTATTGCTGGTGCCTCGTGTAACACTAGCTGGCTTGTGCGCTCTCAGCTTGAGTGATGACACCTCTCTGAGCAGCAGCTCATGGGGGTCTTTTTCATCTAAATAGCAAAGACAATCCAGGGTGGTGTTGCTACTTGGGGGCTGCTGCTTTAATACTTATTCCAAGGTCTTTAATGCAAAAATTCCAAGCTGCTGTCCCAAGATGTTTAGGAAAAAAACATGTTTCTTGGGACCAAAACCAGTGAGCTCCTGTCATACATAGCCAAAGCTGTTCATTGTCTTAGTTTTGCGTGTTTTTCATTTAAACCTTGATTCCAAGAGAGAGGAGAGGATAGCACTCCTTCAACAAGTAACAGTAACATCGTTTCAGGCCCTTCCCCTCCCCAACTGCATTTATTTCTTCTATAATTCTCCAGGTATTCAATTTCTCACATCTGATCACCAAAACTGTACTGAAGTTTCTCCGGTAAACAGCACAGAGCATGTAGTATGAGGATTTGCCACATGAACTGCTAAATCTCTGAGAAGTAAGCATACTTTGATCGCCTCTCATTCTTGTTAAAGATACTAGGGTATTTTCTTCTAACTGAAGCCTAAAGCTGTTTTGCTATGTCAAAACCACCGCATCATGTTCAGCCCTCAGTCAGTGCATTTGGAGCCAAAGGAACCACACCCTATTTACCATGATTTTTACTGGGAAAAGAATCAGATCTGCTGGACAGTTCAAGGAAGGAAGTCAGGGAAAATACCATAAATTGTATTAATCAAGACCATTTAAATAACTAATAGAGAATTAAGACAGCCCTGCATGCAGATGAAATATTATCTTGGCCAACAAACAGAATAAAAGCAAGCGATCTGGACTGCTGCAGAATTGGTAGCAATTTTAAGCATTTGCAAGACAAATGACAGCGGAGAAAAGACTGAGTTAACAAGGGAGCACTTGAGGAAAGCCTAATCTCCGCTGGCATGCTGACTGGGAAGGTCAGCCCAGTGCACGCGTTCTCAGCTGGAGTCAGGCTCCCTCTGCCCGGCCAATTGTCCTATGCACTTCAGATACCATACCAAATTGAAGGTGCCTTCACCCTGCCAGCTCCTTATATTCTACCAGCGTCAAGACAGCTTCCTTTCCCCTGTCAATTTATGCAGGGTTTCCACCAAGCAAAGGCTATAAAAGGAGTGAGGCAGTGTGTGAGTGCCTTTTCCCCCCTTCCGAGCAGCACAAGGCTCTTTAGGAAGCAGTGTAAAGAGTTCTTTTCAGCACTGTATTCTCAAGTGGGAAGAGTGATGTTCTCTTCTTAGATACATTTTTAAATAAAAATTTTCACAAACTAACTTTGAGTTGACATGTTGCAATATTTCAAGCAAATCCCTTGAAAACTGGCAAACATGAACACAGTTTGTTACTTCTTCAGTTTTTATGTACTTCTAATTATCTATGCTTACATTTTACCTTTACATATGTTATTGTCATGAGTAGAGAGGAAATGTTCTGTTTTCTTTTCAAAAGGGGGATTTAACACTAAATTCTAAATCCAGAACCTGGATTCTCCTTCATCCTCAACTGGGACAAGATCTCAGATTATTAACTGAAACCACACGCCAATAATTTCATTTATTTCAACTGGAAAGGCACAAAAATGGTTTATAAAGTTTGCAGCTATGTAAAGAAGTACTTTCTAAGAAAAAGCAGACATTTTACTAACTACCTAACACCTAAATCTTATCAAGGGATCTGGAAGTTTCAGGAGACTTTATGAAGTTTCCTTCTTCATAAGAAGATAGCATGCTGTTTGATCTCTTTGAAAAACTATGGTCATTCCCAAGATACCTTGGATGAAGATGTAGACAAGATTGAGACTGCACTGTGAGATAAGAATGACTAAAATAGTGCAAATTTACCCTTAAGGGTTGGTCTTGATGTTTTTGGTTATTCCTGACACAGAAAGAACTCTCTTATTTCAGAAGTAAAGTTGATTTCTGGAAATATATTTTTTTAACC
This sequence comes from Psophia crepitans, assembly GCA_013399095.1. NCBI lineage: Eukaryota > Metazoa > Chordata > Aves > Gruiformes > Psophiidae > Psophia > Psophia crepitans. The sequence continues at coordinate 815,267 of VWZZ01003150.1, read as the reverse complement.
TTCAAAAAGTAATTTTTTTTGTCCCATATTCTTTGTATTTATTTTTTTTCTGTTTAGTAGTCTTAAACACTTTTAGATATCCTATGGAGTTTTGACTGTGCTCTACAGCAATATTTATCATCAAATACAATATTATGGCAATGAATGAAGCAGAAAGACAAAATTTATTTGAAGAATAATACGTTAGGAGCCTTATAATATCTATTGATTTCCTCTCCATAGGTTTTACTGTAATGCTATCAATATTATCCTAGTTTGGAAAAATATTTTTCTTAATCAATTATTTCTATGAAGAATTAAAATCATATCAACCAGATTTTCCCCAATGTTACTATGCATATTTACAATGTTCTGAAAAGTAAACACTTTAATGCAAATAACACGTATCCCAAAATAACTCATTAAGTAAACTATAATGTAAAAGGCAACATAACACATGCTGCAATATTTATATATGTATGCATGCATGTCTATGTCAATCTGAGATGGTTATTATGAAAATATTCCTCTTAATATTCCACTTAAAATATTTCACTAAGTTTATCATTGAGAGTTTTTCCTCACAAAGAACACAGCATCTGAACTGTTAGACAGCGCTGGCATTTATAATCAATTTACTTTTCTGTGCTATCCAGGCACATAACAGAGACCCTCAAAAGCTTTAAGAGCTATCTCCTATATTGCCATCACATGAGATATGAAACCAGATTTTTTTTTTTTCTAATACTTGTGATACTAAATATTCGTGAACAGAAGTTGTCAGATTTTACACTATTTTAAATGAGTATTTAGGAGAAGTAGAGTGAGTCTGTGGTTGAAGAATGGAGTTAGGATAAGGCATTCTGGCTTTAATTACTGGCTATATATATATATAAAAACTTTACCTCTTGCTTTGAGCAAGCCCTTCTTTGCCTCAGTTTTCCACCTCACGGTAAATGGTAACAATATTTCACTAACTCACAGGCTTGGTTTGAGAATTAATGAGCGTCCCATGTGCCAAAGACCTGTAGATCCTGGCTTCTTCTTTTCACGGTGTACTGATAGGAAAGTGACATGTTCTTAATTTGAAACAGAGTCAGTGCTGCCCTTCACCAGCACATGGAATTCACATTTATGTCAACTGGAATTGCATTAAATATTGAGTCCATTATTTAGCTTAAAAGTAAAGGAAGAAAAAGGAATGGAAAGAAACTCCTGGAATCTCCTTGTCTGCTCTTAAAAAGTCTAACAGTTCATAGCAGCAGGCTCATAATCATAAATAAAAAGATTTTTGATGGGAGACAAGAATTGCTGCCTGGGAATATAAATGAGAATGCAGAAATGTGTAGCAGGTCCATCTGTAGACTACATTCAACTCTGCTGCAAAAGCATCATAAAAAACATGCAAAATTGAGCCACCATAATATAACATGCTCTGTATGCATTTGTCCCAACATAAAACAAACCTTAATGGTTTTGGCATTTCAACTTTTCACACAATTTCCAGTGCACACCAAGAGAACGCTTACCTTTTTTTTTTTTCCCTTTCTATTCAAGTGTTCAGATAAGATAAAAATGACAGAAATTTAGAAAAAAACCCCCAACCTTAAAAGCCCAAACTTAACACAAGGTAGTACCACAGAGCATTTTTGGCCAGATGTGACTACTGTGCAGAAACAGAATTGACTAGAGAAGACAGTGGGTTTTTGCTGGAAAGAGAATTAATGTGAGTACACAGTCTTAATCTTCTGCTTTGATCTTAAGTAAAAATTGCCACAATGCAAAAAGACATTTCTGCATTTCTGTTTTTCTGGGGAATAAAAACAAAAAAATAATCAAGGAGCATCTCTTTGGCCACTACCAAGCTTAAGGAGGAAAACATCTCTGTAACAAGCAGGCATGTTTTAAAATTTGCCCTTGCTTAGCCATCTACAGAAAATGAGACTTGACAGTTCTTTACGGAAGGCAGGCAGGAGCTACAACTCTGCATAATTAGGCAATAATTAATCAGTCCAAGGATAACAGCCGGGTAAATTTGGAAAAGGGTAAGTGTAGCTGCCTATGTGTGTGAACCAGTCCTTTATCCTGTTATACTGCCTGTGTGCAGACTTGGTCATCTAAATGTCTGCCTGTCCCACAGTGGTTTTTTTCTACTTCGGGGTGTATGCTACTGAACAGCACAGAATTCTTGACCAAAGAAAGACATTCCCCTGCTGACGGACAAGAGAACTTAAAAACAAAAGTGTGGACCAGACCACAATCCCACGAAGAAGCAGGTTGCTGGAGGTATATATATCTTTTAAGGGCGGAAGACCACAGCAGTGGCATTTTGACATCTACACGCATGTTTATGTTTTTTTTCTTCATAAAACAGTCAAACAGTGCGTTCTCTAAAGTTTTTCCAGTTTTAGCATTCCTACAAGCAGTCATGAATTTCGAGCACCTACGTCTTTACACAGCGTGTGTACAGCTTAAGTTCGCCTTTATACCTTCATTATCCATCTTTCTGCTTATAACTTTCCAAAGCACCAGGAAACATCATGTCTTGAGTATATCCAAAATCCTGACCTCCTCCTTTTGAAACCAGTGGCTGACTTTGTATGCATCTTAAAGACTGTACCTTTATTACATATAGCCCAAGTTCTGCTCTACTGCAACTGGTCATTCAGTAATGCTGACTCCTGCCTCTTAACATTACTAATAGCTTTGACTTTGAAATGTTTATGATAGAATAAGCTAAAAATTGTATTATGAAGATAAATTTCAGAACAGTATTTACATACATAACATTTAGAAGAGTCAGCTGCACATCCTCTTCCTAAGCCAATGTCATTTTCAACTAAGCTCTCTCCTAACAAACACTTAGTACTTAGATTTTATTGGTTGCATTTCATTTCTATCTCGCCTATGCTGTCATGTTTATACTTCTCTTCGAAAGGCCGTTTCTAGTTTAGTTTCATCTACTTTCTCAGATGTATGTTTGTTTGATGTCCTTCCCAGTACGGTATTAACAGCAGAGTGAGTGCGGAATCACCACTTCAGTGCCCCAGACACACAGCACTGTGAAAGCATCTTTACAGTAACCATAGCAGCAAGCATGTCAACAGCATGTCAAAACACACAGACGGACAAACACATCCAGAAACTGGCACACCGTATGCTGGATCTGGCGGATAAGTATTAAATTAACGAGCTACTGGCCCCGCACCCACAAAGAGCTGTATGAAATCGGTAAGGAGGGCATTAAAGGAACACTTTAGTACACCAACACTTTCAAGACACAAAACCAAGACAGGCTAAACGATGACCCTTCTGCCAAAAAGAAGGAAACAAAGTTTCCCCACGGTTTTGGTGGGGTTTTTTTTTGTTAATACAGAGTTTTTTGTTAATACAGCCGTTCTCGCTGTCCCTGTCCCTACACGCAGCAACTCGGCGCGCCCAAGATGCAGAGGAGTTTCCGAGCACCGGAGCCCGGCCCGGCGGGGCTGCCCGGTAGGACGGGTGCCTTGCGGCAGAGGGAGGGCTCCGGCGGGGCCGGGAGCG
>VWZZ01003150.1:764137-806306 GCA_013399095.1 Psophia crepitans | reverse complement strand
TTTTTTTTTTTTTTTTTGCGGTGGTTGTAATACTTTTAGTCATTTTGGGATCAGCTGCCATGCCAAAGGAAGAAATGTATCTAAGAAAGAAACACCTAATTGTGACAAATTGTCCGAAGGCTTTAGATGTGGTCTAATATGTTATTTTCTTGTAGATTCCTCTCTAGAAGGGGGGAGAGGACTATATTTTTATTTCTGCCTCTGTGTATTTGGCTTCTGACATATAAGCACAGAAAAAACAGATTTATTTGCAGAGAGAGAAGTCAAGAATTTTTCATTAGTGAGAAAGACCAAAAGATTCCAAACATCTCTTACCATTGTGACAGCAACGCTTTTCCTATCCTTGACTACGACTTTGGAAAAATCCGGCAGAAAATACCGCAGGGGACTTCATTTTTCAAGAAGTTTTTAAAAACTGTTTGCATATTGTCCAGTGCAAAATTAATCAACAAAGCTTTTTAGTGCGTACTTAATCAGACTGGATGTTAAAGTGTCCACGTTTCTGTGACTCACACACTTCATCCTCACTTTGTACTATGGCAAGAGATGGGCAGGATATGTTACCCACCTCTGTTGACTCTGAAGTTGATGCAGTCCCATCTGCAGTAATGCAAAATGAAACAAAGCGAAGGAAAGAGTAAAATAAAGGTCTGTGACCTTCAACACATGCACAAAGCCTCCACCAGAGCCTGCCAGTGACACAGGTCATGTAGAATGCATGTAGAAAGCTTACATGGATATAGAAGAAAACGCTGTTTCTTCTGCATGCCTGGCAATCATGCAGGGCCCCTGCTGTAGGTGGAGGAAGGGAATTGGTTGAGAATTTGAGCAGAGCAACCAGCAGAAAGGAAAAGTGGGATTGTGTGCCTACAGCTGCCAAGGAGCTGAAGACAGAAGGAGCCTTATGCAGGGGAGCATGGAGCAAAGGGAGGAAGAATGATTATGGCATGGAAGTTTGTAGGAAGATGAGAATGGGTGTGTTGGAGGAGCCCTTGTATTTGAAAAGAAGAAAATGGGGACACTCAGAGCTAACAGGAGATTTATTCCACCTTCACCCCCCCAACCCCCATGGCGGAGGTGGTGGAACTAGATGATCTTTGAGGTCCCTTCCAACCCAAACTATTCTGTGATTCTATTCTATGATTCTATGATTCGGAGCAAGGGAGTGACAGGGAGGTCTTTACAGTGAAGAGGAGGGAAGCTGGGCCACAAGAAACTTGCAAGAGAAAGAGGCGAGAAGTCTTGGTACCTGCAACAAACTCAGCCAGCTGAGATGCACAACTCTGAAGTTTCTATGCCCTTTCTTTTACAAACACTGCCCCTGACAGTGTTAATACTTTGTGAATTGCTATGTATTTGCATTAAATGGTTTTGAAAGATAGAGAGATATATTTCTGGACTGCTTGTCAGAATTGGGGTCTTATATAACATTAACATGTTTGTAACATGCTTTGGGTTGCTCTTCTGTTCCTTGGCAAGGCTGGGTAGCTGACTTTAGGGCAGGCATGTTTATTTGGGGATGTGTTTGCCTTTGAGGCAAAAGAGTTTTATATTTATAAACCCCTCCTTAACAGAGTGTCAGCATAGACCTGTGACATGTAACATCTTCACAAAAGCGGGGAGCAGGCTGTTGCATCGTTTAGCTTCATCTGTCATCACTGAAGATCGAGAAAGCACGTACTGGCCCCTGGCTTCAAGCTGAGAGCAGTCTTATCTCTGTTGATTGATCACACAGGGAACTGTAGAGCGTCTTACAAGTCTGATACAGTTGCCCATGCTGGATGGTTTGAATATCCCTCCAACTGCTGTCACTGAAATCTCCAAATGCATGGTTGCTGCAGGACTTTATTTTTAAAAGAATGTCTGAAGTTCAAAGTTACATTTTATAGACCTGGTTTGGAGCTGTTAAACTCTTGTAAATCAGAGTAAGGTTCATTTGGTTGTAGTAGCTGAAAAGGCAAGATTCTCAGCAGTATGAAATTAGTACAGTTTCATGGAAGCCAACCTATTTATTTCTGTTAATAACTTAGGCCTCTGAGGGTTTGGCTACTTTTCTTTAGTAATTAACGGAGGCAATCTGAGATGAGGAAAGAGTGTTCATACCACCCAAATTTAATCTCCCAGGCATCTCTCTGAAGATGATTAAGAGTAATAGACTCCTCCGGAAGGTGGTTCAAAGCACCTATATTGATTATTTTATGTATTTGTGGATAGTTAAATCAAGATTGCTATGCAAAATGGCTTTGCATTGATTGTGGTTAGAGCTGCTGGTACACTCGAGCAGAGCCCTGAGGAGTTATATGCAGGAAACAGGAAACTTTGGCAAACAAGGACTAATATGGAAAGCCCAGGCTTAGTATATTCTGTTTATGTACATTTTTTAGTCTGCATTTGGCTCAATGTATGACCCCCTGAGATTGGTGAAACATAAGGTTGAAAGTAGATCAGTACTAATCATTTTGGTCTAATGCCACTTGGAATCTGTCAGAAGCAGCAGTGGTACAGAAAGCAGCATTTGGTGAAATTTAATTTTTCTCTGAAATATTTCTGTCAACTATGGTAAAAACAGATGGAATTTAAAATATACAGAGGGAAAGAAAATGACACAAGGAGAAAGCAATGCATTGTACTGAAAACTAATTACTTTTAAGTTGGACTATTTGGAATGGGTTTCAGAAGGACCAAGCCAAAAGCAATGTATTTGTACTTTTTCATTTTCATTTCCATTATTGGTTTTCTTTTTCAGGGAACGCATCTTCATCTGTAAAACAAATATGCACTTAGTATTAAGAATAATAATGATTACTGCAGAATTTTAGAAGATGTTATTCACAGGTGAATTTGAGTCAAATCAGATACTACTCTTTAAATTTGTGCCTAGAAATCTTCAGAGTGGGGTGTTTCTATTTATTTGCTTTTCAAAACGTAACTGCTAATTTTGAGGCACTTGCAGTTTTTGCTGTCCTACCTTTGGACAACTTAATTACAAATGGAGAACAACTTAAGGACACTTTCAAAAGTTAGACTAAGGAAGCTATTTTGAAATCCTAAATTCAGATTTATTGTGGTGATCAAAGATTATTATTTATGGTATATTTTACTTTGGAGCTTTAATGTTTAGAATTTCCTCTGGTTTTACAGCTGTCCAGCAGTATATCACCAAAGTTTTTCCCATTGCATTTTTTAAGAGAACCTTTTTCCATACAGTAAGATCTCTTACTCTGCGTTTCTTGAGAATATGTATCAGAGAGACAACAGCAAAGTAAACATTAAGTTAATTTTGTTATTTTGAGGTGTAGAAGTTTGGAGTAATCTGATGGGACTCAGTTATTTCAACTCTTACTGTTGCTGTGGGTTGGTAGATACAAAGAAAATGTATTATTAGGTGCATAGATGTCTCTCAAATACAGCTTATTATTTACTGTGGGCTGTCCACGTCACGGAGGCTTTTCTGGTAGTTCCATTGCATTTAGCATGCAAGGCTGTTCTTCCCATTTCTATCTCACTACCTCGCCAGAGTAAAACCTAAGTTTAGGATTGTGTTCAGCTGAATTGGAACTGATCAGAGAAATTTCTGTAAAAACATCCCCGTAACACTGGGAAAATATGGTTCCTTTTATTAATGCTTTCACACAAAGCGTAATTAATGTGAGTTACACAAAACTAACAACCTAGACAATTCGGTTTCAGTAAGACGTTAAAAGGACAAACTACTCTTTGGAAAAGTCACAGGTAAGTATAATAAATTGGTTTGTTGTACATTGTGCAATTCTTTGTGACTCCTCCCGTAGACAAAGTGCAGGGTATGTATGTGTCTGCAAGGCTGGAACCTGAAGCAGTGGTTGAAGAGATGAAGATAAAGTAGTAGATGAAGACATTATTTTGACTTTTGAAAAAACAGTGACAGAGAAAAAGGCATATGAGGCCAAGGGTTAATTAAAAGATTCCAGCCCTATCTACCAGTTGATCTGAGAAGTTGAACGGATTCCCATGCATTCAAATAATTTTTTTACTGCTTATTACTGGAAGGCGTGGATTTTTATTTTTTTTTTTTAAATTGTTTTGCCAAAAGCACGCGCACCCAAGAGACAGCTCCTTCTGCGTGATTTAGGAGATAACCTGGCCGCCGGCTCCTGCCACCACCCGCGCCTGGCCCCGCGGCAGCCGTGCCCCCCNCCCGGGCAGCGGGAGCGAGGAGGGACGGGTCGCTGCTTGTTTTAAACAGTTACACTTTGAGGCAGAGCTGTGATCAAGTGGCTGTTAAAATAGGTTTGATCTAGGCTTTTAAATACGCAGCGATATAAAACTTGCGTTTGAAATGCCCAGACACTCTGAAGTAATAATGGTTTTGTCGTGAAAGAGCGTGGGACGTACTGGAAAAGGAAACACAAGGCAAAACCAAGGTTTTACTTTCTGTGATTTCAGGTACTAAAAGAGAGATGGGGGGAGTGGGGAAGTGAGGATGCAGTCTAACCACGCCTAACTCCTGTGTAATGCTCAGCAGAAAACTAATATTCCACCTCTCGCGTCGTTTTAGCCATCTGGGGCGTCATTTATGTCAATATCCTTTGATTTCTTTTCAGATGTCCATGGATAAGGTCTCGAGCGACCTGATCTGAGGTTGAGGTTGAACCAGATAACCTCTGTGAGTTCCTTCCAACATACATTGTTCTATGTTTCTGTCCTAAACGTGAGAGAAAGGTTAAACTTATAAATAAGAGTTTGTATAACCCCGTCTTCTTCTTGAAAGGCCTTTTATATTCCACAGTAGAAAGCGGAATTCTACCTGTGTGAAGAGAGAGGCCTGGATCCACTTTCAGAACTTCCACTCTTTGCATACCAGCAGGCCTTTGCAAGAGGAGAGCTGTCATATGAGTGCAGGGTACGAGGCTGCAGGTTTGGGAGCTCCTCGGGTATTAAGGCAAATGGCTGCATGTCCCCTGTACCAACTGACGGCTATTACTAAAGCTGTGGAAACCCACATACACTCGTTTCAGAAGGAATCCTGCACACCATCTCTGAGACTGAGGGCTCAGGTGGTTGTCTCTGACATGGGGGAATGATTTTAATTCCTCTGTGTTGTGACCAAGTTACAACAGAGCTGCGTGACACAACCATTTCCTGCATGGGAGGGAGAGTGGATGCGCTCCAGAAGACTGTTCAGAGCAGAAACCGTAATCAAGGCATTCTTGATTTTTTTCCCCCAGTACAGCGTACCTCCCTCTGTTGACAATGAAAGTAGCCTAGCAAGTCTGGTCTTTGAAGGCTAAACTTAGCCTCTGTGAATACTCCCTTCCCTTTCCTCACTTCAGTGTCCAGTGTGATTTTGTCAGTTTTTTAGGCCATGGATGGATATGGAGTTTGTTTTTTATCCGATGAGTTTGAACTACATGTGGAAAATTCGTGAGATCAGCTTGCCACAACAGGTTCCCATCATCCTGCCATGAACATGTCAGATGAAAGGTTTGTTTGAGCCTGTGTTGTGATTTTAGTTAAGGGTAACGGTCAAAAAAAGGACTGCACCTTTTCTACTAATCTTCTGGAGAGTTGCCTTTACAAGTGTGATACCAGAATTATTATGAGACAAATTTCAAGCTTTTTTTTTTTTTTTAAGTGCTAAAGACCAATCTATAAAGGGAAATCCTGAAAGAACAATCTGAAATTTTTAAGAAACAAGATGACCAAATCAGTTGCATGATAACAGTGCTAAACCCAGCTACAGTGTAAAAAATGTGAGGAGGACGGTTAAAAAAGAACATGGTAGTTAGTTCTATGGTGATAGTCTTGATGAAGTGACTGTAACCTCAGCTAGTCCTCCCTGGTCAAAATACCCTTCATTCACTGGACTGTTCTTCAGGAAATAGAAAAAAAATCATAATCAGAAGCTACAGAGAAAACACTACGAAGCCTCATGTTATTCTTTTTACAAGTTACCCCTCCATTTTACCAGGAGGAACTGGCATGGAAAATGTCATTGGCAAAACTGTCTTTGAAGTCAGTGTATCTTTTACAGGTTGTTTTGTTCGGCGATACTTGCCAAAAATGCTGAATGTACAATGTAGGTCCAAGGGATTAATGGTGATCTTTCAGTTCATACTCTATTTTGCTGATTTTAATCGAATTCAGTGGACATTTTGACTCGCAAGGGCAATATCATTACACAGAACAGGGGTGTGTACATCCCTCTGTATATCTATATAGTTGATCAGATGGCTGGAGCACCTCGCCTACGAGGACAGGTTGAGTTGGGCTTGTTCAGCCTGGAGAAGAGAAGGCTCTGGGGAGACATAATTGTAGCCTTCCAGTACCTAAAGGGGGCCTACAGGAAAGTTGGAGAGGGGCTGTTTAGGGCATATAGTGACAGGCCAAGAGAGAATGGGTTTAAACAAGAGGGGAGATTTAGATTAGATGTTAGGAAGAAATTCTTCACTGTGAGAGTGGTGAGACACTGGAACAGGTTGCGTAGAGAAGCTGTGACTGCCCCCTCCCTGGCAGTGTTCAAGGCCAGGTTGGATGGGGCTTTGGGCAACCTGGTCTAGTGGAGGGTGTCCCTGCCCATGGCAGGGGGGTCGGTCTTTGAGGTGCCTTCCAATCCAAACCATTCTATGATTCTATGATATTGATGTACCTGAGCTGGCTTTGGGAGAGCTGATACATCTTTTGGGACAAATGCAAAGCTGAGCTAGCTCAAGACATGTGAATAGCCAAGTGGCTGCATTAGATAGTGCTGCGCAGCACAGATGCCCTTGAAGAATCAAGGCAATTGCTAAATAGAAATTGCTTTCTGAAACCAAGAAAGGGGCATGGCTTTAGGCATCAGATTTATACACGCTTTTTATTTTCTAGCACATTTTCAATATACTGGAGAACAGATTACACTGTTGATATGAATTCCTGGATTTTTCAAGAAGTAATGTAAAAATATGAATATGATTACTCTGCTATCAGTTCTGTCAGAGTTCTAGCATATTTGATCCTATCACAAAATGAAAGAGAAAAAAGTCTTCCATATGCTGCCTAAAAAATCCTGGGAGAAGCATGCACTGTTCATTAAAATACAGTGTGTACTTATGAAATCTATTTTTTTTCCTAACTTCATTTTATAGTAGGTGTATCTGCTTTACAGGCACAAATTCTTTATAAATAATTTCTCTGCACATTATGTTTATCTGCTGTAATAATAACATGGGAAAATGCTGAAATTTACTGAATTCCAGCCTGTAGCTTGTGCCTTTACAGTCATCAAGTAGGTGTTCCAATTTATGAATAATAGGTTTTATGGAAGCAGATGGGTGAACCAACACCACTGGCTTGCCTCAGTAACTTCAAAGGGATTTTTTTTTTTCCAGAAGAGGCAGAAAGATCACATTTGGAGGTTGAAAGGGTGCACTGCACTCTTTAGCCAAGGGAAGGAGAATCAGCCAGTGTCTAAGAGATCTCTCCGTCAAATTAATTAAATAGAAATACAAAGAAAATGTTCTTTAAGTAGCATGGATAAAGTTACTTATAGGCAAAGTGGCTTGCTTATTGTTTCCAGATGTAAATTTTGAAATGCAGAAAGGGCAGTTAGCATTTGGGTTCATTAAGGCAATACAATTCAGGACTCATTCAGCCTTGTAGGCTCTTGGACGAGAAGCAAAGACAGGAATGAACCTATTGCAGTTGAAGGCACTAGAAAAGGATGGAGCCGTATTGTGGAGCTTGGGTAGGATGTGTTACCTGAAAAGCAGCATCTGGACATATACACACATTAGCACAAATAATTGACACTTTTGTCCTATGGCCAAAAAGAAATTGGGAAAAAATCTCAATCTGATTTTTTTTTTTTGCTTGCAGCATTAAACTAACATAGAGATCACCATTTTTAAAGGAGGCAAAGGGAAATAACAGCTTCCCATTTCCCACCGAAGTTCAGAGAAATTACCCCTCACTTTGCAGTCTACTCTGAGGACAATTACAGTGAATAAAGTGAAGATGCCCACTAGAAATTATGCATTTCCCTTCCTATTGTTTGCTCCCACTGCGGGCTGAGCTTTGCCAGCTTACTCTGCTGACTCTAGGGATGAATGTAGTCCCCAAACAGTAGTTCGCATGTCACCCAGAGGGACACAGGACTCATGGTCTATAGTTATGGGCTCCTTCAGGGTTCATGAAGGAGTTCGAGCACGGGGTAAGGAACCCCGAAGCATAAAATGCAACAGAAAGCAAAGCCAGCGCAGGCCCAAACACAAACTGATGCACCGCCAGGCAGCCTGCAGCCTGTCCTTCAACAGTCACGTGAGCAACAGGCAGACAGGAGCTGGAGCTGACGGTGCTTACAGCTCTTTGAAAGGTGGCACAGCCCCTGCCAGTACTGTTTTAGCTGCTGTTCTGTTTCTGGAGAGCCAACAAATTTAGGGAGAGTGGTTTGGTTTATTGTCAGTCTTGCACAACAGCATTTCTAACGGAGCTCCAGGTGTGGAGCATCCTTTACTGGTGATGCTGATGAGTGTAAACTTGAGAAAACCTGTCTTGACTTTTACATTTCAGACCTAGTTTGGAGGGTTGACATTTACAAAAGGAAGCATAAGCAGATTTTAACTCCTAAACAGAGAAAAACTGATACAAAACCTATGAGATCACTGGGAAATAAAAGTACTGAAAGACCACAGTTTTACAGAGGAATATTTTAGTGACAACTGCATAGGGAGATAGGTTTTATGCTGTGGATTCCCTCAGAATACTGACTATTTATGTCTTTCTCACTAAGGAATATATAGGACCCAATTCTTCTGTGACTGTACACTCACAGTTGCTGTAGGTTTCAAGGGGGTGCCACATGTGGAACTGAGTAACTCACATTCTAGGACCCTTGTAAAAAGATCTCTGCTGAAGTGCTCCAGCTTTTAAAGTTTGTCCCTTGTTTCTGCACGTAAATTTCTGTGAAGGCAGATTTTTGTCTGTAAATGGATGCAGCCAAATGTGTAGACAGTGCATGTACAGTACTTAACCACAATAAAATTTTCATGAGTAGAATTTATTTTGGCTTTTCTTTATCCTGACAGTGTTACTTTTTAAAAAATACTTAACCAAAAAGCACAAACTGCACTTCATATAAAACCCTCAGGAAGTGCAATAATATACCACAGGAGAAGAGAATAATGAATTAATAATTCATAGTGTTTCGGTAGCTATAGTAATATCTGATACTAATTTATTAGAACTTTACAAAAAGCATAACAAAAAGCTGATACCAGCTCTTCTGAAATAATTCCTTTTTGGATGACCTTCAGCGTGGGATTTTCATGAAGCAAGCAGAGGTCATGACATATCTGACTCCATCCTTTTGCTGTTTGTCTTTTGCAACTGCCTACAGAAATCTTTCATTTCTTAATAAAAATATGATTCTACTGTTAACATAAATCCCACTGAAGTTGGTGGAAAGGTTCACACTGAATTAGTAAGGCCTCACTCACCCAAATGTCCATCTGTTTTCTCGAAATAAAGCTGTGTTTGAGGATGCAATTGCGACACTTGCCGGTGCAAGTTAGGCTCATAAAATGTGTGGCTGTCAGGTTTCACCTTATGAAAATCTGGCCTACAATGCAAAGGAATAGGGAAACTTAAAGGCCCTTAATACTCTCCTGATTTAAAGATGACCATGCATAACTCATTTGTGGTTTTACTTCAGTCAAGACTCTGCACTTTTGCGCATAAAGTCATCCAAGAGTCACAACTAAAAGGGGCGTATTCTAGGGACCACAATTCCTTTGGCACCTCTTTAAAATTAAGTGATAAATATAAATCGCAACTGAAGAGAATCTGGTAAACCTGATGCAAAAATATCTAGACTGCTGCACTCTACTAAGTACCTTCAGATGGCAATAGGCATTTCTGGAATTAAATCTTTCTAAACTAAGCTATTTTGCACTACCACCACTCAGCTCCCTAAGCTGAAGTTGAAGATTGCTGGAATTGCATTGAAATGAAGTACCTAATTCCTGAAGCAGCAGCCAAAAAAGCTATTTTTCACCATTACCTACATCCGGTGCCGTCTAAAATTCCTTCACTGTGACTCCGATTGCCCTTGAAGTTGCCCACAGGGTGGGTAAGAGGGCCCTCTTCTCCCTCCTGAGTTCTGCTGGGTTAAAGGGGTTTAGAATTACAGAATCAGAGAATATCCCAAGCTGGAAGGGACCCATAAAGATCGTCGAGTCCAACTCCTGGCTCCACACAGGACCAGCCCAATCACAGCAGATGACTGAGAGCATCGTCCAGACGCTTCTTGAACTCAACCAAGCTCGGTGCTGTGACCACCTCCCTGGGGAGCCTGTTCCAGGGCCCCACCACCCTCTCGGTGAAGAACCTTTTCCTGATCTCCAACCTAAACCTCCCCTGACACAGCTTCATGCTGTTCCCTCGGGTTCTGTCGCTGGTCACCAGAGGGAGGAGATCAGCGCCTGCCCCTTCGCTCCCCCTCGTGAGGAAGCTGCAGGCTGTAGGAAGTTTGAGTGCCTCCCTCATCCAAAGACAACCTCATCTTTGGACCCAGTGGCCAGGCCCTGACCGCTTCCCTTCTAGAGCAATGCCAATACTGCTGTGCCTCTGGCTTCACAGCATTCAGCCAGGAAGCGAGAAGGGGGAACTCCAGGCACTCTGGAGTCACGGCTGTCACTTCCCTGGAGAGTGCAGCGGCTCCAACTGCAGTGCGTGCTGGGCGGAGAGTCCTTTTGTCATTGCTGTGCTGCTGGGAAAGCAAGAGGCTGCTTTCAGAAGGAAAACATAAAGTTTGATTTTGCAGCTTACCAGGTCAGGGAGACCAGGGCTCCTGGATGCAGAAAGCACACACCTATGCCTATTAATGCTAGCTACAGATCCAGCCTTGGAATAACTGCTCTGTCTGATGGAGGCAGAACACTACCGAATTACATGAGAGTTGTGCATCCTTTGTTTGGGAAAGTGCAGGTACCCTATAAGTAGAAATGTTTAGTAAGGACATGATGAGTACTTCTGTACAATATACTTTAAAATGTTCAGTTAATTCAGATACTGTTTGGATTTTAGAGAACAAGTAGGCTACAAGGCTGGTTATATATAGACAGGATTTCCTTCTAGAGATTTGTATTGTGTTGCACGTAAATTAACTTCATTGTTTCCTACAGTTCAAAATTATTTTCCCTCCTGGGAAAACTTTCAAGATTTTGAAGATTCTGTCCATCCCTCGTCAGGGCAATCTGTTGAAATTTCATAATGGTTTTGAACTTAGCTATTGCTTTGACAATTGTTCTTTTTGATTGTTTCTAAACTTATAATTCCATTTTTAAGGGGTATTGTTTCAGCTGTTACTGCCCTACATTTTGAGATTAAAGCTCTGAAAGGAAAAGTAATCAAACAGAGAATTAGTTAGAAAATCGTCTAAATCAGTCTTCTCAGTATTTTTGAAATGTTTCCCTTTTTAAAAAGAAATTCAGTGCAGCTGGCTGATCTCCCCCCAACAATTTCAGTTTAAATAATTTTATATCTTGTGGCAAAAGTGGATTTCTTAAAATTTTCCATTCAGCAGCATTCCTAATCCTGGAGGAGTAGGGACTCATTATTATTTCTTTCAATGTGATGATGGATAGGCAGTCTGCTTTTTTACTTTTAAAGTGTTATCTGATGGTTAGAAACATAAACATAATACAATATCTTAAAACCCACAAAAGCTTTAGCTATTTAATAGAAGAATGAAACAAAAAATGTCATGTTTTTTTTCCCAGCATTGAGACCATGCAGTCACATTACAACGGTTGCGTTGTATTTACACTGGTGACACCACACGGGTATTTTATCATATGTATCAATATTTGTTTCCAAAGAGGCTGATTTTTGGGTTTTCTTTTAATCATCAGATGTCTGTTAGTGTCAGTCTTCTAACAGAAAACGTAAAGGAATTCACTAGGTGAAAAAAAGGCTTATAATGAGACGAAATATGTTCAGTTTTAGGTTTGCAGAGAACGCTTAGAGCATTTTATATTTTACAAACATTGTTAAAATCCCATCTGGTGTTTGTGAAGTATTTTACTATCTCCTGCTGGGCCAGGCAGACATTGGTTCTTATGTCTGTATGTTTCCAAAACATTAGGAAAAAAAATTGAATGGACCTGAACCAAGTGCAGCAAAATGATAGAACACTGTATTTCCATTCTTCTGCATTCGGTAATGGAGACAAATGTCCCTGATTACAGCAAAGATCCATCAGTTCCCATAATGGAACTTCTTGTGAAAAACATAGAGGAGTAAATTTCTCTAAGTAGTTCAACATTCAACATCTTGTACATGATAGATTTTTATAAGCAATAAATACATAATTTCTGTTTCAATTATATACTTCATTTTCAGGGGAATTAATTCAGAAAATATCAAAGCCAGATGAAAACGTGCTCCATTTTGATATACACATTTTTCCTTTACGCAATTGACTTGACTTATTAATTGTGTGTGTGGAAAAAAAGAACCACCAAAAAACAAACAAAAAAAAACAAACCCAAAAACCAGAAAGGCAAAGTCCTCCTAATTTTGTATTCCTGGAGCCAGCATCATACATACCGGTGACCCATGTTCTCTGAAGTCAGTGGGAACAAACTCCTTCCTGGTCTTACATGGCAACTACAACTGGTATAGCTTTTAATTATTTTAATTTGATTACTGAAGCTATAAGGGAAGGGGAAAAAGAATCAGTTCAGTAGAGGGAAGTGTCAGTGGGTCTGCCTTAGCTGTTGTTTGTAGAACAGAGATAATTATCTAAAATGAGATGGCAGTGATAGCATAGTGACTGCATACAACTGCATTTTAATGGCTTAAGAAATACATATTTCCAAACACGTTTGTTGCACTGAAGATTCTAGAAATCGTTTTCTACCTTCACTGATAATTCATGGAAAATGTAGATGCATTGCCAAAACAAATAAAAGAATCTTAGAGGAACAGAAGTATAAAAATAGACTGATTGCTTTTTAAGATGCAGTGGTCATACCATTGGAATACCAGATGGAATTTTCCGTAGACATTTTTGTGCCTTTTACCTGACAAATGGCTGGCATTACATCGAAAACCTTTTTCTGTGCGTGCTTTTGATTGCGTATTTGCTATTTTCTTAAATGACAGACTTTTGATGAGAATGTAATTCTTGCTGCATTTGTTCATCCTTCGCGCCTCCACATGTGATTTGCAGACATGGTGTCCATCTTCTTGCCTGGGAAGGTGGGGACCAGACATGTATGCAGACACACATTTCATACACACTTGATGTGTGAGCATCCCAAGGGATTCATTGTATGTGCGATGAATAGTCAGTAGTGAGTAGGTGCATCTCCACTTCTACACAGCCTTGGCTCTTGTGAAACACATTGTCCCTGTCATTCCAAGCCCTCAGTTTTCTCTCTTTGCTGGGATCATGTCCATTCTTGGAGCTGAAGAACAAAGTTGAGAATGTGAATGATAATAGATCTTCTGACGTATATATAAAACCCATGGAAGTCAGATTGCTCTCTGCTTCTCACTTTCTCTGGCCAGTGTATGAAACCACTTACTTTGCTATTTAAAATGGTATTTTCAAATATTGATCTAAGTAAAGACTGTTACAGCAATCTTAAATGTCATGATAATCAGCATTCTGGATAAATGGCATTTACTTCTGTTTGAGGCACTTTGCTGAGTCTGTATACACAGAGTGTGATAACAGCTTTATGCCTAGCAGCAAACGTGAACTGTTAAATCTCTGGGAAACAAGGCAGAGGGGTGGAGAAGCTCAGCCGAGCTAATCGCTGTCTTCTCCGTAAGGCAGATGTGCAGTACAGGTATTTGTTCCACGAAGATCTGAATGTCTAATAAACTGGAACTGGAAGAGGACTTACAGAAAGGTAAGTAGCTAAGGGGGAGTAGGAATTGCTAAAGTCTGTAACAGCGAGGAGGCAATTGCCTCTTCCAGCCCCTTTACCCTTTTTTAGGGGATATGGTGGTCAGTAGTTAGCTGGTGACCAGCTGTGGAGGTGGGGGGGGTGAGGAGGGGAGGAGTAATGGGAGAAAGGAGGCCAACTGCAGCTCTCCAGCAGGTGGGAATGATTACGGAAAGAATGACGACCTGTACTGTACAAGTTATTGATGGTAGTTCCCAGAGGAGTTGAGTTAATAAAGCTGCAGCCTAAATAAACCACATCCCTTGCATCTTGTCTTTCTTCCTGCACGTCCGGAACAACGCAGTGAAAGTCTATTGCCTCCCTTTTCCGCCGTGCCTCCCCCAACACGCTGAAGTTTTCTTCTACTCTGTTCTACTCAGCTGTGTCATGGAAGGATTTGACTTTTGCTTTCTGTTCTAACTACAAAAATACAAACATTTGTTAGGCTCTGATTCTACTTTGCTAAAAGGAGGTATACACTCCAGGTGAGAGAAGGAGTGGGAAGTGAGTGAGCAGAAACATTCCCTGCCTGATGCAGCAGTACGTTGGGTTTGCCGTTAGCGTCTGTTCCCGGGGCTGTGCTAAGCTGCGCTTCTCTGGGCTGGGCAGAAATGGCCGTGTCTGCACCGCGCGGTCCGTGAGGGGAGCTAACACCCAGCCATCAGGTGACGGTCTTCTGAAATGGTTGTTCTTTTTAATAGTAGGGACTTGTAGAAAAGGAGCTGTTCTGAACAAGAGAAATTGTAGAATGGAAACTCATCTAAGGGCTGAATTCCTAGAATCCAAATTCGGGCCTTCTCAGTGGTTTCTGTTGATCTAGAGCTATTTTATTCTATTGCATCTTTCTGGTAAAAGTACGCATATCGTCCATTTTATAGACAAAGTCACTCTCTGGGTGTTTTCCACAACAAACAATAAAAAACACATGGCAACCCTGATCCTACATCACGTTTTTCCATTTGCTTTTACCGTTCTAGTCTTCATTTTCATGATTTACACCACTGACGCTAAACGGCATTCTTCAGTACAACTTGAGTTCCAAGCCCTGTCAGTATGGAAGAACATTTGAACTAGCGGGGACTGAATGACTGGCTTCAACACCATGTCTATTATTTCATAGCTTTGGCTTGCTGTTTCCCTGAAAATTGGTTTGTGTGCTTCCAAGTCTATCACATGAGCCGCGCATGCCAGAGCACTGCTTTATGTAGACATCAAACACGGATGCTGTTGCCCTGGATATGATTCTGTGCACAATTACTTGTACAGTCCATCTAGGAACTGGCCCATTACTGAAGTATCAAAGTTCTTCCTGAGTATTTAAAAATAGAAATATTGGTAACAATATTAGCTTCCCTTTTTTCCTTTTTCTTTGTCCAGAGTGTAGGAAAAATATCTTCATCAGTTTATAGCTTACCTGAACGGACGTTTGTGTACCTGCGTATGTGATTGAGTGTGAGAGAGCGCATCATACTGAGAACTCATTATACTGAGAACTCATAGAGAAAGGTACATTGACTATACGTTTATTTCTGAAGGTGGTGACGTTTCTGTTCATTCTCCTGTGAGTCCTACAGTCAAGGTCAGTGTTTGCCAGACAGGGGAGCCGCAGCATTCATGGGGAGGTCATCAGCCAGAAGTGGGGTGGCGGTCCTGAAACTAGGTGTGCTGATATAAAAGCTTGGGAGCAGCTCTTCTGGCTCAAACTATTGGTAAATGGCAATTGAATAGAAGAAAATACATGAAGGCAGATTTACTAGTTTATTAGTTAAGAATCTTCTTTTAAGCCCAGGAGACAAGGAATTGAAAACTGAAGATTTGCAAAGATAAGCATTGGCTGCACAGCTGTTTACTAGCAAGTCAGGCATTTTGTGTGCAGTGGTTGGTTGCTATTTGGGTATCTGCTGTTATTATAAAATCATTACATCTTCCTGTAACAGCACTTCTCAGCCTTTTGAAAGCTGAGCTCACTTTCAAAATGAAATCAAACTCATTGCTTTTCCGGGAGCTTTTAAGGTCAAATACCTTAGCATATGTATATTCTAGTTTATCCTTATTACATGCTGGGTTTTTCTGCTTACTCTCAGAAACACTGGGGTAAGGGTTTCTACTAATGTACTTTTTCCTTTGTCCAACCATCAGTAGTGAATTGGTGAACAGTTTTGGTATTAGCACCTCTTATAATCTGTGGATTTGGTGCATGCCTAAGAGTATGAGTTACAGACAGATCCTTCTCAATCAATCGCTCCATTTTTTTGCAGACACACCTTTCACAAGCACAAGAGTTAGAGCTTTGATTTTTAATAATGACAGCTCAGGCTCTGGTAGGAGAGTTGCCCACGAAAGTTAGTCCGTATCCCAAGGAATGTTCCGCATACTGAGAAATGTTACTCTATATAATTACCAGCTCAACGGCAGGCAAGTGGAAAACTTTTCACACATAAGGACTAGACCTTTTATAAAGACAACACACATTGCAGACTGCAAAAATATTGCAGTCATGGTGATGATCTTGGATAAAGTTAAAATAAGGGTATTTGCTGCTGTTGAGTGAATTCCAACATTAATTTATGCCTAATCATACTCAGATCTAATCGTCTTGATCTCTATTTCCCAATGAGGGGTGAAAATTTTCCTTCAAATCCCTTTTCTTGCCTTGGGTTTTACTTGGTTTGCAAATGTAAGAGCCTATCCCTATAATTCTTTCAGATGTACTCTGATGTGAAAGCCTTTAGGGAGCGAGTCACTTGACTGGGCATTTCACGTTCCATGAAGTATGACTGTGTTACTAAAGCTTCAGATATCAAATGTTTTGAATTCATTGAGGTACAATTCTTCCTAACAGCTACTGATGCTAAGTATGTAGGAAGTTTGGCTAGTGGATTCAATGACCGGGGATAAATGAGTAGGCTAGATGTGGATTCTTGCCACCCTGTCCCAACCTCTAATAGAGGGTCTGTTGCTGTCTGCACACAGCAAGACCTCCCCCAGCATTAATAACTGCAATGAACACCAACATCCATTTCATCAGTTGTTTTTAACCAACTGGGTCAATGATATTTTTGACAATGTGAATGGTGAGCACTTAAATTGCTTTCACAAAAGTGGTTAACACATTGTACCACTAATTATGTGATTACAGAGGAGCTATTTATCAATTTACTTTTACAGAAACAGTTTATTTTGGACTTAAACTTTGAGTTTTGCTGTAGTTTGAAACAGAGCCTCTCACAGAGGGAAGCTGTTAGTAGTGGCTAGTTTATAGATTTTGGGGCCCAACAAAAATACCTCCGAATCATCCAAGGCCAGGCAAGAGGTTTTATGAAAGGCTCCTAACTCCACACATGAAATACGAGTTAAGTTTCAGTTAAAAATTGACCAGATTTTTTATTTCTAAATATTCATCTTTCTTAAAATGTGGGTTTCAGCTTATGCAAGTATAGACAACTGGTGATACACTGAAGAGGACAGGCAACCTTTTCTGTATCTACCTTAGCTCACTTCCCTTCTCTTTTAGCAAGCGTAGAATCGGCACTTGGCCTTGTTAAACCTCACACAGTTGGCCTTGGCCCATCAATCCAACCTGTCCAGATCTCTCTGAAGAGCCTCCCTACCCTCAAGCAGACTGACACTGCCTCCCAGTTTGGTGTCATCTGCAAGCTTACTGAGGGCACACTCTATCCCCTCGTCCAGGTCATCCTACTCTTTGGTTTTTGGAAGCTATAAGAAATAAAGATAGTCACCTTTGCTCATGCTCTCTGCATTCATTGGCTTTAAGTGGAATGATTTTGCTAAGGACAGAGCAAAAAACCAAGCTGCCTTTTCTTAGAGCTATGTATGAGGGCTGTAATGTCTCTAGACCTCCTAGTAGGTTTCCTAGTGATGCCATGAAGAGTTTTGCATAATAGGTGAAATACAAATGTCACACCAAAAGTGAGCATGCAGAGTACTCAAGTGGTGTAAGAATGTGGAGCAATGAGAGTATTAGAGGGAACAGTGTGTACTAAACCCGTAACCAGAATGGCATTGACCAACACAGGCTGTCCTTTTTGAAAGCTAATTCAGGATTATATGGAATGGACTGTTCTCCAACCAGAGAATTTACGCCCTGTGCTCCCTTTGGAAGAGCCTGCATATGCAGAATAAATGCAGGGCAGCATGCCCTGAGCTTTGTCTGCAGAAGCAAGTTGCGTTGGTTTAACTTAAATTTTTTAATAGAGTTCAGTTAAACACTCTGTGAGGACCTGGTTTCCATGGTTTAAGTATTAGATAGGTTCCTGACTAACTGACCTGAAATAGCAATGTTTGCACTGCTTTTTATATGAGAAGCCTCACAGAGTACTGCAGGCACTACCAGGTTAATCCTAGAAAAGAAGTCCATAGAATGTATTCACAGACTGTTATTTAAAGAGCGTCTTTGAACTCAGAAAGATACAAAACTTTCATAAAACTTGGGCAATTTGTCCAGTTTGGAGCCTGAGGACTAGTCCTACTAAAGGCTGTTTAAAAATTAGGAACCATGCACCTAGTCTGCATCCCACATCCTGTGCTAAGTGCTAGTGTTAGCTGTGCTGAGCATGAGGAGAGGATGAACCAAAAACCTCTGCAAGATGCCTGCACAGGGGACTTCCTGCAGAGGACCAGAAGGACATGATGAGAATTTTGGTTCTCTGCTGAGGAAGTGAATCTGTCTTACTACTTCATAAGGTGTGTTCTTCTAACTTTGGATGCCTGGTCGAGAATCCTTTTCATGGGAGATCCTCAAAGTTCGGTGTATTTCTTTGATTACATGTTTGCTGGTAGTGCAACAGCCATCCACTTCTCTTAATGGACTGACAGCTTGAGAACTAACAATCTGAGGACTTGGAAGAACTGGGATCACTGCCATTGGCTTGAGGGGCAAATCTGGATGCAGGCAAGTAGGCTCTGAAGTGAACATTGTCATCTTGGTCTCCTAAAGACCGCATCAGGGACTTGACCATAACACACCGAGACATCTAATTCGGGCTGTGTACTTCAGTTTCATTCTCCCAGGGTGCCAGGGTGTTGATTGTGCAGACCTGCATGTTGTTCCACATTGAGATGTGATGTGGCAGGGGCACTTGCTGAGATCCAGGACTCCCATATAACCAAGGCAGGATGTTCTAATTTCTTACTTCCCAAAAGATGCCTTCAAATTACACCTTGCCCATACTATTGAAGTTGTGACACCATCTAGAAAACCATTCAAAATTCATTGATCCAGAAAGGCCAACAAGCAAGCTGTTATTGGCCAACAAGAAATCTGTTACCTTGTGTTTAGGACACAGACCTCACACTGACGACTCCTGATTTTTGTCCCTATTCCAGCCTCAGGAGCAAACACCAGAACACACAATACCCCATCTGCTTGACAGGTGGTCCGTATGGCTACCGTTCAGAAACATGCTCTGCTGTAAATTGCCGTATTGCAACTGCTCCTTTCTGCACCATAGCCTCTGTATGAGCCAACAGCTTCAGAGGTAGAATTTGACTCCCCTCAAAATATGTCCTTAAGCTGTTGAATTTGCATTTCTCACCTTCTGGGTAAATGCTGTAAGATCTGTGAAAAAGGGTGCTCCCACCTCTGGGTATAAAAAAAAATAAACTCACAACTTCTGCTTCTAGAAAGTCCAGTTCTGTAGACATGTGTTAAATGTCTCTCTGAATGTCTGTTACTCAAAGATTTTAAGCTAGTGGAACATGTGTTTTCTGGATCCTGACCATATCTAGGCTTTCAATGGCAGAGAAAGCACTGAATCATATATATATATATATGTGTGTGTGAGTGTGTGCGCACGCGTGTGTGTATATACATATACACACACCCTGGGTAAATTTAAGCAACTTCATGAGTAGGCAACAGCTGATGAGTCTTATTTGAATCCCAATTTTGGTCTCAGGGCCTCAGTTCCAACTTCAGTTCCACTTTAAATGCCTGCATCCTTCCCGGATATGGCAGAAAGGCCTTAGAGAATGCTCGTGCCTGTGTTCAAGTGGGCTTTTGTGTGGAGCCCCTGAGGAAAAGACGATACTTTTTAGTCTTCAGACTCCATACCACGGCATGCGTGGTCTCTCTTTCACTACTGAGTAAACAAAACTTAAGTCCATGATGGTCTGTACAAACCTCAAATGTAACTTTTTTTCTTCTTTCCCTACTCTTAGGGCTCCAAACAAAGAGTTTGGGAGGTTTTGGTTTCTTTGGCATGATTCTGTTAAGGTCTCATTGTTGCTTTTGTGAAGCAAGGTGTAAGTTAGTAGATTGTAACATGTGTGTTTCTGTGCATGTTAATTAGATTTTGCAAAGATAATTAATCTAATCTCAAACACCACAAAATCCCCACTTCTTAGCACATACTAATCTGAGATTTGTAGTGGGAATGAAATGGAAAGAAACGGCAGTTGTTACAAAAATACACAGGGACTTTCTTCTGAAGAATGTTGACCTAGAAGCTGTGTACACGTATTTCTTTGGTTAGAAGAAATATTCTAAAAGGTTAATACAATAGTTCTATATTTTCTCAGGGGAAACTTCAAGTAACAATTGTATTACTGCTATTCAAAATTGTATGGATATATATTAAAATGGATAAAGTGCTACGTTCACTAACTTGCAAATACTATTCTTGCTTTTAAAGCTTCTTATAAATCTCTCTGTTCTTTCAAAACAGAGAACCTACAGTTAATCTGCCAAGATTGGAGGTTAGGAGAAATTTCTTCTATGAAAGGGTGGTCGGGCATTGGAACGGGTTGTCCAGGGAGGTGGTGGAGTCACCGTCCCTGCAGGTATTTAAGGAAAGGTTGGATGTGGTACTGAAGGACATGGTTTAGTGGGTAATAGGTGGTGGTGGGACAGTTGGACTGGATGATCCTTGAGGTCTCTTCCAACCTTAATGATTCTATTCTATTCTATTCTATTCTATTCTATTCTATTCTATTCTATTAAGAGCATTAAAGCATTCAACAGCAATTATTGACCTTTTTGGTTGCTCTCAGATGATAAAAACTAGAAAACATGGAAGTAGCTAATCTAGCCTGTAAGAGTGTACCGCTCAGATTCATTTTATAGAATTCTTGCCCACAGAAAATAAAGAAGTAGATGTTGCCTGTTGGTAAATATTCAGTGAACAAATTCAGCCTGTAAAATGTAAGGGAACAGATATCTGAGGCATAGAAAAGACTACAGATAGATGGGTGGCTTGGATTTAGTCACTCATTCTGAGAGGAACATGTCTGATATTTGCACTGTTTACCATCTGTTCATTTCTAACCCCAAATTAAAATCCACCGATATGCGGAGGCCAGTCTGTCAAGAGGGTTCCTCAGACAGATATCCATAAAACTGCGTGCCAGAGGGGTGACGCAGCTTTTCAGCGGCTCGCGGGGGTGATCTAGGCAGACAGAAATCCTGTGACTGGCAATCCTTTTGCTGGAAGGACTGCCCAGCTCGCAACACTGATGAGGGAGAAGCTGCTGCTGATAGTCGCACTGCTCCTCCCAGTCTGGCCAGTGGTTTTGACAGCAGCTGAGGGAATTGGATTCCCAGGCCCACAGCAGCATCATGCATAGTACCTCATTTTGGCATTTTGAGGGAAGAAAATAAAGAGTTAATTTTAGCCTAACATGCACAACTTTTCTTTTTGTGTAATGCATGAAGCGTGAACTCGGTGGGAGGTCTGTGAAACAGAGCCTGACTCTGCTCCATTAGCATTCTGGCCCTGTTTTAGGACAACAGAAGCAGACTTAAAGCTTTCAGAAATGTTGTTTTGCTCTCACCTAAACCTGCCCCACAGCTGAGTTCTGTGTAGAGGAGTGTTGTCCCATGGCAAGGCTGGGGTATTTCAATTTCCCAGCTGTGTCTTTTCTATTTAATTGTTCTTTCTCTCCCTACCCACCTTCATAGTTTTTGGAAATCAATGAGAAAAAATTAAAGGCAATTAATTCAGTTCAAGATTTACTTCTACCAAGTTGTTCCCTAGCCTATGTTAATCTCTACGATTTTCTGTTTTTTAAATAAATACTATTACTAGTAGCTTGAAAAATTGTGGGTTTAGTGTCTGCTCATGAACAAAGTTGGAGGAAGCTTCGCTGACCTCCCCTTGCTACCTCTGCAGGGAGGGAAGAAGAACTGTGCCTGTTATTTCCATCAGCACAAGTTGAAACAAGCCATGGTGTCTTCACAGCAGCCTGGCCATCTGCCCAGGTGAGTTCTGCGTCTGGCAGAGCCAGGGTCCGTAAGCAGGCAAGGGCATGCTGTAAAGAAACTCTTGTGGTGGAAGTCACTTGTCCTCAACAAAAATGACCCCTACTGCAGGTTCTTTTTAAATAACGACTTATTTCTCATTTCTGTAGTGATGAAAGTTTTGTGGCTTTCACTTTTCAGTTTTTGAATATTGCAAGAAACACATCGCGTTAACTGAATTGATTGACTTATGAAACTTAAATGGTTTTCTGCTGTTGTGACTAGATGATGTGAAATAATGCGTCTCATAGTAACAGATTTACTTATTTTTAATTCTTTCTGCAGTCAACTTGAACTAAATTTTCTGGTTCCTTAGGTTTGTTTTTTTTTCTTTCAGGCAAAACTCTTGATGCGTTTGGGTTTGCAGTAAGCAGAAAATAAAATATTCAGAACTGTTTTGGGTTTATGGCCTCTAGCACCCCAATTATGTCTCTAAACAAGAAATGGATTTTGAAACAAACCTCGGGTTTTAATAATTCTCTGCGTTCCCTTCAGGTTCCCCTTCTGTGTAAGGAGTGTTGTAACTAATATGCACCTCTTGGTCGAAGGCAGAAGTGTCTTAAATGTGGATGCGAAATGGATCTGGCTGCAAAGGCTGGCTCTGTACTTTCCCAAAGTTTGGGAGTATTTAGATCTTGGAACCTGGTTATGGTCAGGCTTGTTCTTTGATATCCCTGGATGAAAGGCAGCCTATAAATGTGAAGAGCAAATTCTTCTACCGTGGTTACACCAGTGCTACCGAATTAATGACAATGTGGTCACATGCTGTAACAGGGTGGAAAATTTGGCCCAGAGCATTTGTTGTAAGTAGCAATAAGGAAAAGAAACCTGCTGAAGAAACACAAAACTGTAAATGGTCAGGCAGCAGGCCTCTTGCTAACTTTACTCACCAAACTGATGATTTACTCCCACGTTAACATTTTATACAACGAAGCCAAATTCACTGTGTAAAACATTTTATTGGAACAACCCTGCCTCCCCTACCCTTTGCTTTTTCCAAGAGATTGAAGGGCACGTATAAACTGCTAAAAGAACTGAAATTGTTTAGCTATCTGTATTCAGTATCCCCCCCGGCTTATGTACTACATAAAGAGCAAAGAAAAACAGCTAAACATTTTAAGAGGATGGAGAAGTTTCAATTGTGAAATAGCCAGGGGCTGTATTGTAGATTTAAGGGATTGCACTACACATTTCTAATAGCAAACAATAGAAGTGAAAAATAATGGGTTTACTGCATCAGTTATGGGTTGGCAATGGACAGATATGTGGTGCTTATTCTCTGGCTGGCATGGCATCAACATTGAGTCCCTACTAAAACAAAAAGCCGGAAAGTCAAACAACAGTCATGTCAAATTAAACCTCTTTTTGTTTAATTTTTCAAAGTGATTCATTTAGCTGGTTGGCAGAGAGTCAAACTGATAGCGAACAATAGTTCATTTATTTAACGTCGCTTTCAGTACCCTGTAGCCACTCGACTGTATCAGAACTTATCTTCGGTAATTCTCTTTGAGCTGTGAAGATAGGCCAGGAAACTGGAGTAGGTCAGGTGCACATCAAGGCACAGCTCACATGGTGGGGCAGTTTGTGCTTCACGAACCATAGAATTGGGAAGGGATTTTCAAGAATAGCTAAAGCTTACTGTTAATCTGAAAAGTGAATAAAACTGATATCACTATGTTCCATGTTTGCTGAGTCTCAACAATGCAAAAAAAATACAAGTTCTCAGTTTATAGAGAAAAAAAATGTGTTCTGTAAACTGCCAATGCTGCAAATACTCTGTGAGAGCAAGTAATGAAAAAGAGATCTTTCCTGACTACATTTTCTCACCAGTTATAAAAGTTTGGGAATGGTAAGTTAGTCTCTTGGTGATGTCCACGGAATTCTATTTTCTTCAACAGGGCTGGAAAAACTGGCCTCTGTTTGGAATTAGCAAACAACTTTTCAGTTTTGCACAAATATGAGTAAAACTAGTCATAAGCACTTTTATTAATAGTTCTATGGGGCTTATAGAAATAAAGTTAAGCAAAGGTTATTATGTCAATAAAGTCAGTAGATACAAACCTAATAATCAGAGAGGAAGCAGATCAGCTGAGTAAGAACATAATATTTACAATAGCTGTGAGTGTTGATAGCAAAGTTTTTTCTGTTCTATTTAATAGAATTTTGTGTGACTGTTGCACGGTGTTTGATCAAGGAGCTCTGGCACAGGTTGTTCACCCAATGAAAACAAGTGTAGTGCATGACAGTTCTCTGGCATTTTAAAATTGTGTATCATACAGTAAAACTAGATACAGAAACACTACAATGAGTGGGAAAATATGAGCAGCCTACACATGGAAGACATCTGTTTAAGTCCCATGTATAATTTTTGTTTGTTTGTTTGTTATAAAAGACTGGATAATTTTGATCTCCAGTTTCAGTTTTTACATTTTTCATCTAAACTTTTCCATATATTCATACTCAGACAAGGTGATCTGTGATAAAAGAAAACATTTTTACACGTAAGAATCATGGACTGCATATTAAAGAAATCTTTCTGTTATTCAGCGATGGTGAGGATTATATATGCTTGCAAGGGACAAGTTTCTCAAAAGCCAAGCAACCCTTTCACCTCTGTTCCTGTAAGTATGCTCTCTCTATGCCAAAAGCTCTGTTGCCTGTGATTCACTTCTGGTTTTGTGCAGGTCTTCTACCAAAGAAAGTTATTTTAGAATAACTTTCAAATACTGATTTTTTTAAAGAAGCAACGTTATCTGCAATTCAACTTGTATTAATGAAAATATAATCATTCTGACAGAATAAAAACCCTTTTTTTCGTAAAATGTGTATAGCTGTTGCTAGGTAGAAGGATTCTATTAAAAAAAAAACAGGCTGGAGAAAGAGCATAGGTCCATCATCCCTGATTCTCTGGGGCTATCTTTATGTCATCCTTGTGGTAACACCTGTTAAATTGCATTTAACATATAATTTTTATTATTTCTTCTGTTACTGCATGTGTATTTTGTTGGGGAAGGTTTGTGTTCTCTGACACCCTGGTGAGCCAAGCCAATGAGAATTTTTGGTAAGTATGGGTCTTCAGTCAGTCAAATCAAGAGTGGATTCTGATCAGAAGGAATCCTTCAGCCTAACAGGGTAAAGAAACAATCTATTCTCATGAAAAATTTACATTATAGAAACAATACAATGTCTGTAAGAAAAATTCTGCTTATGGTATGTGTTTTCTGGTGGGTTTTAGAGTGATATGAAATATCATGGAGAAAAACAGATTCTAAATGCATATTACTCACCACACTATGGTAAATAATAGAATCATAGAATCACAGAATGGTTTGGGTTGGAAGGGACCTCAAAGACCATCTATTTCCAATCCCCCTGCCATGGGCAGGGACACGCTGTATCATGAGTACTCTGGTAAGAGTGCTAGGAAGGCTACTGGTATTGAGAATATACCCATTATACTGAGGATTAAGAACCACTCTGCTGTCATAGAGGCCCACACTGCTAAGGACTTTAAAATAGAAAAACATTTAAGAAATGTGAAATCAATACAGCACTGGTTAGGGTTAATATAAAGGCAATGTAAAAACCACACCAAGCATAATTTTATTGTTATTTATTAACAGTGTTATTTATGTTGCACCAGCAACGATGTAGATGTTATGTAGATAGATATATAAATAACATTTTCTCCCAAAATTTAAATCTAAATGCCTATGTACAGAAAAAGCAAAACCACAGGAAGGGAGGTGCCAGAATTGTTCATGCCAATGCAAAAATGTCCTACTATGCGTGGTGCTGGTGGTGTTGGCATGGGGCTTACAGGACATTTTATACTGTTGAAATATATACTTTGAAAATATGTCCCAGAGGGTAAAATCCAGTCATGAAATCGAGTTTTGCCTTTGACGTCAAAAAGGCCATGGTTTCACTCAGATAGGTAGTTCTGTCAAAGTACAAGAAAACATATGCCTGGGGAGAGTATTAGTCAGTAACTGAGAGGCAAGTAATAAAATTTTATAGTTCATTTTCTTGAAAGCTCTTTTAGTTCTGGAAAAACCCAGGAGCCAGTGTCAAGGTTGTGCTTAAAAGTTACAGCCTAAAACATGCATTTCACCTTCCACAGTCAAAAAGCGGAGAAAGTTTGGTCAACTTTTAGGCTGTGGCTTTGCTTAAATGAAAGGCAGAGAGAGATCACATTAAGGGATCACATTAAGAGACAGGAATTTTAGTCCACAACTTATGAGTTTTGGGTTCCGCAGGCTTCACACATAATCATGCAAAGGTGACAAAAGAGAGAAATTGTTGAAAGGAGACAGCTTCGCGGCTGGAGTATGGATCATGCACATGCTTCTCTACTCAGAGCGCTGCGATACTGCCTGGACACTGCTGGGTCAAAACATTTAGAAAACTGAAGGTAAGTCAACCATCTCCTCAACAGCCTGAGTTTTTCTCGTATTTGCTACAGTTTTAAATGAAAGTGCAAGGGATAATGGTTTTTACCACTCTTGCAGAAAAATATGATTGCTTACTCAGTTAGTCTGGTTCATTGCTTATATTAGAGAAGGAAATATTGGTGGGAATATGTCATTATGACAGACATATTTTGCAGCCATCTTTTAGGAAACGCTGTTCTGAAGACAGAGTTAAATCTCTGTGCTGCTACAGCACACACATCTCTCCACCAACAGTTTCTGACACAACTGGAGGGCACTAGAAAGGCTTATAAGCTTAGAAGCAGTTGGAGCAGTCTGTATTTAAGGAAGATATTATGGAAAATAACCTTAGACTGGGCAATTGGACGTTTGGCTAGAAGGATGCAGAGATTCAGACCTGTAACTGGATTTAGGATTTCAAAAGGCCAGAGCTTGCTAAGTTATGGATACAGGTACATGCTTTTGCTGAAGAGCAACAGCTTTACAAGTGAACACCTGTCAGCTGACACACAGAAATTATCTGTAAACACACCTCAATCATGAAAAAACACATTAGTTCAGACCTCACCAAAAGTAATCAGCTTCCTTTTACCATTTAACCACATAGATGCCCACAGAGAAGCAGCTGACAAGCTACAGGTTAAGGTGATGATTCCTCTGCAGCAATTCATCGCTGTGTTGATGCGCTAAACACAAGGGTAAAGATACCTTGGGATGAAGAGAGGAGCTAAAGATCTCAAATAAGTAGCTGAATGGTAAAGAGGTTAAAGAAACCATAGCTATAGACATGAAATGAAAGGACAGTTTGCTCTGCTTTTCAGTAAGTTGATTAACACTAGCTACAGGAGAAAAATGACGTATAAATGGGCACAAAATAATGAAAAGAATTGTAACAGAAGTAAAACCAAAATTACAGGTGATTTAACAAGAAGGGTAACAGACTCAAGGGTCGCCACCCTTTTTCAGAATTTGCACCAAAATACAGGTCTAATATCAACTGGTTTAAATCAAGCCTACCGAGTTAGCGATAGTACTAGATCTGAAGACAAGCATTTTGCGTGTGTTTGTGTCGGGAGAGGAAACTGCTGTGTGCAACTGCAGTCTTGTGAGTCTGGTTCGAAAACACAGGTAGTTTTAAAATAGGTTTTAAAGGGAAATACCGTGAAAGGTACAGATAAAAGGGAATTGGAATATTGGTTTACCAAAGCAGAATATTCCAAACTAACTTGATCTGTTATTTTTCCCTTTCTAGAGAAAAGAAATGAAGGGGGTATATTCTGCCTGTCCTCCTACAACTCATTATGCTGCTGAAAAGAAAACTGCTTACTTGCATGGAGAAAGTGGAATTTAAAAGCATCTGTGAGATGACCATGGTAGATGATTTAGGGCAATATTGAAAAAGGAACCATTAGGCTGGGAGATAGATAGTTAGGACTGATCCTTAAGAAGCTGTATTAGTAAAAATCTTTCCATTGATAGTCTTGAAGTGGGATTGAAACTCCGTGATAGTACGGTGTTGGGAAACTTAGCCCATGAAAAGACCTGCATCGCCTTGAGGCCTGGGGAGCTAGATATGAGATTCAGCAATAAGAACTGCAAAACATTGCAGAAAGGTACAATAAAGAAAATACAAAATCTTGTTATGAGTTGAGAACTCATCAGCTGGCGATAGAGATTATGAGAGGCCTGATTTCTGTCTATCAATCTAGTAGATGGCTAGAAAACTCCATTCACTGTTTTAAATACGACCTTTGGGTCTTATTATGCCTGCCTCTGCTGTGTTAAAAATCAATCTTTTGTCAAAAGTCTCTTCCCCACATGGCTACTTGTAGAGCATGATCCAGTCACTTTCTTAATTAACTAAATGAATAGAGCTTCCGTCACCTCTCTTGCTACAAAAGAATTATTCCCAGACCACTAACTATTCTTGTAGCTCCTTGCTGAGTCCCTGCCATCAAGCTCCCTTTGGAGCGCAGACAGCAGCGCATTTCAGCAGTGGTCACGTATTAATAACATCTCACTAAGAAATTACCACTCCTGACACTGCTACACGTTCCTCTATTCAAGGATCATATTCTCTGTCTATGCCATATTAGAAACGGACATTAGTTAATAATCACGATTTTGACACATTTTCCAGTGACGCTGTGTTTAGGATACTACCCATGTTTTTCTGAATTTGACTTACTGTCTTCATTCCTAGGTATCTCTGTCCTTGTCCTTAGTCATATTAAACAACATGCTTATTTACCAAGCAATAAAGATCAGCCTGTATAGGTGGTTTGATCCTACTTTTACATGTCATTCCCATAATAAGTACAAGGTTATCTGCAAGCAGATGTCATAAATTAAATACCACCATAGATACAGAGGGATTTTTCTTGGCTCTTTTAGAAATTGACCCTACCAGTGACAAAGGTGACAAAGTGAGGATGTCTGTTTACAGATCTTATTTTTTTTAATCTATCCATTAAATATGAAATTGTTGATATATTTACGGACCAATTAACAATATACATGTATATTTATCAATGTCTTTTGCATGTGTGTGTATATATATATGGAGGACCTATATGGCTATGTCTTTATGTATTTTTATGCATACATAATTAAAAAATCAGTATTGATGTGTGTAAGTCTTCATACAGTGACACCCATTATAAAGCACCAAGATTAAGAGAATTTGATCTTGTTTATCAGGAAATTCCTAGTACTACAAATAATAAGCCTCAATAATGAAATTATTTAGTAGGTCCCTAACAAATAAGTACAGTAAGTTAGTTCTATGTGAACTGAAAAAAATACAGTAAGTTACTATGAACTGGTGTTAAGGCCAGAATAGCAAGAAACATATGCCATGTTGAAACACAAATCTTGCCTTCAAAATTAAATCCTATATACTTAACACCATTGTAAAAGCTGTTTTATTGTATGGCACTGCAACTTGTAGACGTATCAAGCTGCTGCTATCTCAATTCCATTTCTTTATAAACTGTAGCTATAGGCTAGCTCTATATAGGCAGGCGCACTTAAACCTGCGGCCAAAAATAATTACAAGTGAAAGGCTCTGGAGACAGATGAAATGGAAAATAAGAGGAAGCCAAAATGTAATTAACAGCATAGCAAAGCAGGCGTTGGCTTGGAATACCTCTCGCCACACTGCCCAGGGTACCCCAGAAACGTAGACGCCTTTGCTGTTTGCTGCTCCAAAGGGGAATGGAAGTGAGCTGAGCCAGAGAGCATTGGTGCAGCCATTGAGAGGTAACAGGTCTCCTTGCTGGCAGAGGAAACAAGGCGATTTTCTCTGCCCAGATGTTTCCCACTGCCCTGATTCCTCCTGAGGACATGGAGAAGGTATACAGTAAGGCTGGGACTGTCCTACCATTCCCTGCAACTGATGCCATACACAGCAGCCTGCGTGATCGGTGCCTAAAGCCAATGTTTCTCCTAGGCAAGCAGCATTGACACAAACAAAAGACACCACAGGTTACACAAAAAAGGGGGGACTAACCATTAAAAGGGCATCTGGAGAAAAAAAGCTGTCACAAGGAAGTCAGAAGTCAAGGCCTTACGTTTCACACTGGACAAGAGGCACAGCTAACCAAACACCTTCCTGTCAGCCAAATGCCACTGTATTGCCTACGTCCGTGGTTCAGCGTCTCTACATTTCTCCTTAAATACGTCGCTACCTATCACCATGGACGTCAGTGATAAGGTTAGACGAATAAAAGGTGGTATTCTTTTGGACACCAAACTGGAGCTCTAAGACATGACACAGGTTAGGCCCTTCACTTACAGAAATGTAATGCGTGATTGAGGGACTTATTATCTCTTATTCCAAGCAACAGATTCTGGAAAAACAACCTAGCCTTCCCGTGCAAGTAAAATGGGAAAAATTCACAACAAAGACTTAACTTCAGAATAACAGATTTACTGGCATTATGCACTGTGAGAGTTATACATTAGTCAGTCAATTCAAAAACTGGCTATACGTCTGAGCTGGTGTCCAAAAAATAGTTTGGAAATAATTTTCCATGTTAAATATAAAATTACTAAGCAGTTTATTACTGTCAAAGTCATTCAACACAGACATCCTTGACTCTAATGCAAATCTCCTGAGGGATTTATTCATGGCAAAATACACGTGAAGCATTCCATTTCTGAGCATCCCTGTAAGCCATCCGTGGCAGGAACACTTCATGGAACTTTCCACTGTGCATTGCTTTCCTACCCTCTCGGTGATTTCTTTCATGTCGTTATGGCTCAGTGGCTGTTAGGTGAGGGAACTGGATACAATGCTGTGGCTCTAATTAGAGTATGGTGATCAGTCAGTGGAAATTGCCTTGATTTTCTTGTGCTGCTTCATTCACCTTCCTGCTTGAGCTTGTAAATCTTTTCTGTCAGCCTCTGTATTCCATCTTTCCATGTACTTTAAAAGTTGAGGTTGGCATGGGGATTACTATCTCTCAAACTGTCTGGATTAACAAAGCTTTCTCTCTCTTTTTTTTTTCTTTTTTTCTTCAAAAATACCACATTTTGCTAAGAAAACGCTGTGAGAGATTCTTTGTATTTGGCTAAATCCTGATGTTCTTACTGAGAATAATATGCACTAATGGTGATAAAATCTTACCCACTCTGAGATCACTTGGCCTCGGATCATTTCCTCTGCCATAATCCTTAGGAGTGAATGAGTATTGTGAGTTAGTTGCGATTATGTGATCAAGACTCTACCAGATTAAACGGCTTTGCTGCTCAAAAGAGCTTGAATCTGGCCTTTCAATTATACTTGTAGCTTTGCATATGCAGTTCTTCTTGTGCCAACTCTTGATGTTCTTGATTTTTTTCCTCCGTCTTGCTTATTGAAGCAAAATCCAATTGAAAGTTTCAGAATAAGCCCTGATATTTTCAGACTTCATGTTTACATGCATGTGAAGCACACTCTGTATCAAATAGAGCAGCAGGACCTGACACCACAAACTTCAGGTCTGACGGAGGGTCAGAACAGGAGACCTGTTGCACATCATTTCTGTCAACCAACTTCATGCAGCAACATTTTTCAAGCGAGGACATTTGCATATTCAATGCTTTTAAATACGTAAATGTGAGGGAGGAAGGTGAAAAAACCACTGAGCTCTTCTGTCTTTAACTGGCTTTTATACTAAGTCCAGGGAGGATTAAGCCCTTTGGTGAAAGCCACTTCTACTGCTGTTACTTTGTAAGTTTGAGATATAAAATGATAAAACATTTTAAAACAAGGAGCGTGGAGCCGATGTGCAGTGTTTGTAAATCATATGTATCAAAGAAAAACCTGTCAAGCTGTGTCTAATAACATAAACACAGAGATAATTCGAAGAGGGATATCTGAGGGTTTTTAATTTTTTTTTTAAAAATAAGAATCCAGTTTGTAATAAAAAACTGTGTATGAGGAAAACATTTGTTATTATTCCTGGAACTAACAGAGTGTGCTAATTTTTTACTGTATTTCATTTAAAATCTTTAACAATTCCATTTTAGCTGTTTGCTTTCTGCCACTGAATTCAACCTGTATTAACAGGCCCAGTAACAAACAATTTTTCTTCCATGCGATTATGTAAATAGTGAAGAGTAAAAGTTCTATAGGCAATTTCTGTAAATTTTCATACAAGAAACCTGATGTTGACTTACATTTAAAAAATACTGAAAACAAAAGTAATGCTAGATTACTTACCTGATTAGAAGTAAAGTAGAACTTCATATTTTTTACTTGAAACTACAGAGCAAAGGAAGCTTAAATGAAAATGGTCAAATAACGAAAACATTAGGGAAACCACTGAAATATTCAGGAAAAAAAAGCAAAAATAACCCAGTGAGTGAATATTATAAAGTATTTATTCCTCTCTGATGATTGCCCTTATGAATGTAATGAATATATTTAAGTGTTGTGTAGTGCTGACTATCAATATTTGTATAGTTAATCAGGAAAGGAAACCAGAGTCTCTGGTGGTCATCCTGTATAATTTCACTGCAAAGTGCTTTTTCAGTTGTTTACGTTTCTAATCAAAGTTTGTCAAGTGATACTGCCTGATACAGTTGGGAAGAGCTCCCTATTAAACTTGCAAAACTACTCCATTTGTTACCTTGCACACCTCTCTTCAAAACTTTCCCTTGATGATGTCTGCAAAAAACATATTGGTGGGTAGACTGCTGGGTTGCAACCATAACTGCCTAGCAGACAGAGATTTTTTTCACTTCTTATCACCATCTGAAACATTTTCTAGCCTTTTGTCATCTCTCTCACTTTTCTCATTCTTTTGGAGTAAGGCTTTGGAAGAGAGACCGTCTTTCTGCTCTGTGTGCTACAGTCATGGTCTGTGGCCAGGGCTCCTACTTGCTGAGCTAATGCAAGTGAATTAACAATCTTTCAGCCTTTCTGCCCGTTCTATTCCCTGATGAGGTACCACCCTTCTCACATATGCTAAATATCTTACTGTTCTTTGCCAGTGACGCTTCAGGTGATGTACTGAAATAGCATTTTCTTTTCCCCGAAGATAAGTAAACAAGATTCAGCAAACGTGTAAGCAGACTGCACTTCAAGCATGCACACCGTATCGCTGCTAGGAACCAGTCCAATATGAGGTTTCAGTGCATAGTTATGCACTGTGCTAAGCAGTGATAACAGACATTTTGTTAAAATTCAGCATGAACTCCAGGACTTTGCTGCCCTGGGGTCTTTCTTTAAAAGCCATTACAAATCCCAGGATGTGAAAGTGTACTGTCAGTTCAGGCCTTTTACCCACAAGACCTTATGCAATAGGTATATTTTTCATTGGGCAAGATGGAGAAAAAGGACACTGATGTTTGGACTCCTGATAACAAAGGAAAATGAATTTATTAGGAAAATAAAGCAAGACCAACCACTGTGTAACTCTCATGTCCGTTTTCAGACTCTGCAGGACATGGGAAGAAAATATAAACTGTTTGCTTCCTCTTTCCAAAACTGTATCTGAGTGCTGCAAGGATGTAATCTCCGGACTACAGGGATCTTGAAAAGAATTTGATTCTTCAAGTATTTCTCGATGTAGGTCACCTGAGTGAGTAGTCAAGCAAGAGGCTGTCACACTTCACATACTGTTGAAGATTTTTCTAAGGTACCATTGTGAAGCTTTGAGGGCTTACGCTCTTGTCTCATACCTGTCATACAAGCAATTAAAAAGGCTGGAGCACTTTCAAGCAATTAAAAAGGCTGGAGCACTTTATACACTTCATAAAATCTTTTAAAATTTTCCTTCTTTCTTTGCTTAGAGCACAGTTGTGGTCCCTAAAGTAGAGTAAGGAAAAGCAAATGCGAGATTATCCATCACATGGATATAAAACAGTGAGCTGTACTTCCAGTTTCTTTCAACACTTGGAGAAAAAAAAATAATCTCATAATAATGAAATCCTGAAGTGTGCATCACGAGACTGATTAGTCTTCCTGATTGCAAACCTCAACAGTAAAAATTATGTCCTCAGGGAGGCAGTGAATGTCCTCATGCAGGGCATAATCCCAAATATCATTCATATGTAGTCAGATCTGATTAGCCTAGGTGAATGGTAAACTCATTTTATATTTAAATTACAGCACTAATAAAAAATGTATGAAGGCAAGAGATTGAGAAAAGGAAGCTGCAGGCAAGTGAAAAGGGAACAAATTCTATAGTTCTGGTGCAAAATGATCACTAGAAAATTGCTGCATAGTAATATTTAATAATATATTTAGTAATATAGTGTTTATATTTCTCTTTCATCCTATTATTCATCATCAGTGTGTATTATTGCATAAGAGTACTTGGAGTTCATCCAAATATATGTTTACATAAGGTAGGCTCTGATAAGACAAAAATCTCACTAGACTTAGCTCCAAAGAGAGAGTGTGAATGAAGAAGCATGTCTCTGACTTACAAAGGCATGGGAACTCTGTTGGGGGAAGGTATAAAGTTAGAGGACATTCTGATCATCCATGAAACTCTCATAGAGCAACGTAAAGAAAAAGGCCAAGGAAAAAAAAGGGGGATTTCTTCAGAGCGAGGAAAAGGTGAGACAGATATCCATTCCTAGGGCACAGGCGCATGAACCTGACTACGTACAGTAGATGTTCAGTCACTAAAACGATAACTCCAAGGCTCTGAATCCGGTTTGGTATAATTATCTCTGTGCAGCCAGAGTTAAGCCTCTTCCTGCAAATCTCATTTCTTCTAAGTTTTCTCAGGAGCTTAGACCTGAATTCTGATTACCATTCAGAAAGCACTCAAAATTTAGTTCCTGCAGTACTTAAGGCATATGTCGGATATAAGAAAGCCCATTCTGCTAATGGTAGTTTCTTG
The DNA here is from genome assembly GCA_013399095.1 of Psophia crepitans. NCBI lineage: Eukaryota > Metazoa > Chordata > Aves > Gruiformes > Psophiidae > Psophia > Psophia crepitans. The sequence goes on along the minus strand of VWZZ01003150.1, from coordinate 771,358 downwards.
CTGTGGTAAGTCTTGTGGGGAATAAAATGATGTAACTGTGTTGTGAATCAGGCCTTTAGTTAGCACGTGTAGTTAGCCTGTTAGATGGGGTCTTTAAATAAGTTTCACATTATTTTTATCAATAATACTTTTTTTTTTATTTCTAATTTTATGGATGGCAATCCATAGAAGGCAGCTAAAGGTAATTTTAATGATATTTCACATTTAGGGGCCTGCTTTTGCAGGAATTATGGCAGCAGAAATCTTGGCAAGTTCACAACAACTGCAAGATTGGGCAATAAGGGAATTTGTAAAAACCAGTGACTAAGTACCTATTTCACTGCCTGTTGTATCCTGTTATATCTAGAGAATGGAAAAAGGAAATTCCATATTGACTAGATTGAGCTGTACTTGCCCTCTCAGTAATGAATCCATCATGCAATTCCTTCAAATGAAACCTCAGTTAAACTGCACAACTGTTTCTTTTTACTTTCACACTGTAAAAATTCAGAACAGCAAGTGTCCAGGAAAATATATTCATTGGAAAGAAGCTACCAAAGTCTGTGCGTTTGACTCTCATCTGCAGCTTATTTCACACATCCTTCAAAAGTCAAAAATGGAAACTGCATGGGTGGTATATTACTCAGCACTGGGCTCCAAGCGTGTCTCCTTGATGCAATTGTCTTCTTGATACAAAACAGACAGATAATTTGTTTCCCAATTTCATAATTATGTGAACTCATTAGGTTTCAGAAAATATGAAAATATTTCAAATTGTGCATACCCTCCCACATGCGTTTAAATTTTGGGCCTGGGTCCCCTCTTTCTAGTAACTGGTATACCAATTTACATCTTTGCAGGTGTAAGAATGTGTAATAAATAAACAAATGGATTCTGATTTGCACAGGCCCTCCATTACACTGAATCTGAAGTATTTTTAACAGAAATGAGATCTGCATACTTAAATTTCCAATGAAGTCCTTTTCCATCATCAATACTGTCTAAAATAGTTTTTTAGTAAATGTTCAGTGCGATGATGTAAATAGCAATAATTTCTCTAGAAGAGAAGCAGTTTGTTTGTGTCAGTCTGTTTTTAGAGAGAGCTGCTCAGTTCCTGTGTCACTACAGTTCCTGTGACGAGTGTTGTAACTGAGAGAGTGCAGTTATTCTATTCACACAGCAGAATGATGGACAGGTTAATACTATTGTGCAGTATTCATATATTGTCCTATAATCAGCACAAGTTTCTGAACATGGGTCTGCCAAAAGAAAAAAATCCTTGATGCCTTGTTAAATAGCATTTGCTGCTCCCAGAATTTTTGGGAAAAAAAATAATATTCTGGACATATTAAGAGAAAAAAGGCACAAAGACAGGCAAACATAGTAAAAAGACACTTTAAGGTTCTTTTTCATCACCTTTGACAAGAGATTTGATTTTAAGGGTGTTTCATTTTACTAAAATATTAGCTTTAGACTGGAGTTCAGCAGCTCACATTAGAAGTCAGAAGTCAATGACTGACTCCTCTGTCTTGGGGATGAGTAAGGATGGAGAGGATTGATTCCTACACTTAGACAGTCTTTCCTGAGTTCTCTTGCTTCTGCATAGCTTCTCATCCCTCAATATTAGCAGTAAAGTCTGTTCCAGCCTTCACAAAATATTGTCCAAATATCTGTTTCTGAGTAGGTCATTAATTTTCAGGGACTTGCCAGGTGGGAATAAATGTTGTGCTGCTTGGGTGTGATGCCAACAATAACCAGCAATTCACAGTTTTGTTTTCTCACCAAGTAATTATAACTTTTACTTTACTAGGGGAAAGAAAATAATACTAAGAATGAATATTTTAAAAAACATTTACTCATTACCAAATCATTCTTAAGTTTTCTTTGGGACAAGGAGCTCGGAGCCTTTCTTATTGGCTGGAAATTTTCACTAACTTTCTTGGGAATTCCAGCCGTGCTAAAAGTAGAGTATCTGTATACCTGCGTAGCAAAGTTCATGCTTTTTTTTCCTAGTAGGATGCATTCTCTGTCCAACGTAGACATCTCACATTGCATTGTGTTTATGAGGTTTTTGGCACAGGTTCCTTCCCAGTTCCATTCTGTAGAGTGCTTTGGGCACTCCTGAAGGTAGGTGCTCCAACATTCAGTTAACCTCCTCCTGAAAATGTCACTGCTTCCTAACATCATAAGATGTTGTTTTCTCAATTTAGCATTGTTACCTTTCTCTGGCCAAGGGAAATCTAGGATAGGGTCATGAGGAAAAGACTCCAACACACATGGGGAAAAAGTGCTAGTCAGGTTTGTATAGTATTTCCTTTCCCTACGTAACTGCAGTTTCAATTACTGCTTGACCACGTAATTGATTTGCAGTTCTTGTTATAAGAAGCCATTGTATATTATTTCATTTTGGGGAGATATTTATCACTCCCAGATTTAATACCATTTCAGACTCACATTAACTTGCAGATGTACCACTATGTCTACTCCAGAATTTGCCCATCAATAGTACCTCAGTTTTTCTGGGATCTCAGTGCACGTTAGAAAGGTGAAGCTTCCCAGTAATATCATGGAGATGGGGCTTACATTTTTTAGGTTTGTATTTTCCTGTAGATCCATTCTAGGACATTCCCTGTCCATGCACATAAGAGATCCAGTGTTGTAGACACTTCCTCACTTCTGTATTTTGTTTGGGCAATGTTTGTTCTTTTAAATTATAAGATTCTTGGTACATGGTCTTTGGTCAAGAATTTTTTTTTTTTTAAGGTGCTTAAAGTTAAGCCCTGAAGTCTGCATTTTGCACCAGTTCAGTTTTCTAATGACCTAGATCACTGGGAGCTGTGGACAGCCATGCATTTGGGAAATTCAAGCCAATACCCAAACACAGCTCAGGAGTATAAATACCTATTTTTTAAAACCTTGGGCCCATTATTTACAGTTTTTTACATATAAAGAGGGACCACTCTGTGTCCTCCCCCTGTAAGATAACAGAAAATACATAAAAGAGTTAAGGAAGATACAGGAAGGGATTGTGTGGCAGGGTTTGCATTTTGCCCTGATTTTTTGTTAATGCTAGGGATTGGGAATGGAAGGTGTTAGTGCCTCAAGGAAGACAGGAAACAAAGATCACCAGGTGCAGAATTTATGGATCAGTATTATCCTCTAGAGCATGTATAAGAGGAGGTACTTTTGGCTGAAATGTTACTCACACTCCTAGAAGAGAAGCTGGAACAACTTGCTAAGGTGCGACCATAGGTCAAGTCCAAGATCAGGGACTAATGTTGGGACATGATCATATAAATCATAGAATCATTAAGGTTGGAAGAGACCTCAAAGATCATCCAGTCCAACTGTTCCCCCACCACCTATTACCCACTAAACCATGTCTCTAAGTACCACATCTAACCTTTCTTTAAACAGTTCCAGGTACGGTGACTCCACCACCTCCCTGGGTAACCCATTCCAATGCCCAACCACCCTTCCTGAGAAGAAATTTCTCCTTATCTCCAACCTAAACCTCCCCTGGCGCAACTTGCAGCCGTTCCCCCTTGTCCTGTCACTAGTTATCTGTGAGAAGAGGCCGACCCCCAGCTCGCCACAACTTCCTTTCAGGTAGTTGTAGAGGGCAATGAGGTCTGCCCTGAGCCTCCTCTTCTCCAGACTAAACAGTCCCAGTTCCCTCAGCCGCTCCTCATAAGACCTGTGCTCCAGCCCTTTCACCAGTTTCATTGCCCTTCTCTGGACACGCTCCAGGACCTCGATGTCTTTCTTGTAGTGAGGGACCCAAAACTGGTGCGAGGTGATGGAACAGGAGAAGATGACAGAAGTAAAGTGCAGATAACTTCTGACAACACAGATGGGGAAAACAGAGCCTGATGGAGAGGGAAATCCAAATAAACCTCCAGCAACAAGGACTGCATAGCAGAAGAGAAATAAGATAACAGAAGATGACTGCTACGCAAAAGAAAACATGGAAGGTGAAATGGGAAGGAGGAAGAGATGAAGACAGCACTGGTGTAATAAAATAAGGCATGGGTATGAAGAATAGCTGTCGATTAGAATAAAAGGGAGAAAATGGATGATACACCTCTGATTTGAAAGAGACATACAGATCAGATGAAATGACTTGCAAACTAATGGAAGAACGCTTTTCATGCCCTCATGGAAAATAGCCACGTTTGTGTGACTGGTATTCCTCACTAAGAAGAATCCACAGACTTGTCACCAGAGTAGGTCCAGAGGACAAAAAAGCATACTGGTTTTTAGGCTCTGGGATGTATGGAAGTAGACACAAATTAGCAAAACACTTTATGGTGGGAAAAATAAAACCAGCATTGCTATGTTAGCACTAGGCCAGCCAGGTGTCATTCCAAGAGAAGCAAAACAAGGGACCTCCGTGGTGTTCTGGATTCGGCCAGAATAGAGTCAATTTCACTAGAAGCTGAGATGGGACACAGCCAGGACAGGTGACCCAAACTAGCCAAAGAAGGTATTCCATACCATGGGGCATCATGCTCAGCATAGAGAGGGGACTGGTCGGGAAGGTGCGGCACTTCTTGAGGCGCCGCGGCTCTGGGACGGTTCGATTTCGGAACGGGTCTGAGCATGTGGTCTGAGTTGTACAGTATTGTGTATCATCAGTACTGGTGTTGTTGTTTTTCACTCCCTTTGCTGTCCCAGTAAAACTGTCATCTGTCTTCATCACAGCTCAGGGGAGTCTGGGGTGTTTTTTTTTCCCTTTTTCCCCTCCCCACTGTGGGAGGAAACGAGCGGCTGTGTGGTGCTCAGCTGTCGGCTGGGGTAAAACCATGACAGGTGACACTGCTATTTTTTCTAGTGAAAGAGAAAGAGGTTATTATAATATAAAGAACTGGGGTACCAGGACTGTTTGTGGGTTCCATCTCATGGAACTAAGTTGGCAATTCACAAAGAAAGTTTTAAACAAATAGATGCAGAGAGAAGGTTGAGAGACACTTATGTGATCTGTAAGGCTTGTTTTATTTCACAGCAACAGTGAAATTAGGTAAATGGTAGCAAAAATGCAGTTAAAGGGCAGAACATTATTAACTGGGCAATCACCAACCACATGAAGTTTAACAAGACCAAGTGCTGGATTCTGCACCTAGGTAGGGGCAGCCCTGGCTGTACATACAGACTGGGGGAGGACACGCTGGAGAGCAACCACACTGAGACAGATCTGGGGGTCTTGGCTGACACCAAGATGAACATGAGCCAACAGTGTGCTCAGGCTGCCAGGAAGGCCAACCGTGTCCTGGGGTGCATCAAGCATGGCTTTGCCAGCAGGTCTAGGGAGGTGATCGTCCCACTCTACACTGCGCTGGTGTGACCTCACCTTGAGTACTGTGGGCAGTTTTGGGAGCCACAGTACAAGAAANATTGCTTAGTGAGGCCGAGAAGAGCCTGGCTCCATCTTCCCGACACTCACCCTTAACATATTTATAAACATTGATGAGGTCACCCCTCAGCCTCCTCTTCTCCAAGCTAAAGAGATCCAGCTCCCTCAGCCTTTCCTCATAAGGGAGATGAATGAAGACATATGAAGAAAGGCTGAAGTCCCTTGGTTTGTTCAGTCTAGAGAAGAGAAGGCTGAGGGGTGACCTTATAGCGGCCTACAGCGTCCTCACGAGGGGGAGCGAAGGGGCAGGCGCTGATCTCCTCCCTCTGGTGACCAGCAACAGAACCTGCGGGAACACTATGGAGCTGCGTCAGGGGAGGTTTAGGTTGGAGATCAGGAAAAGGTTCTTCACCAAGAGGGTGGTGGGGCCCTGGAACAGGCTCCCCAGGGAGGTGATCACTGCACTGAGCTTGGCTGAGTTCAAGAAGCGTCTGGGTGATGCTCTGAGTCATCTGCTCTGATTGGGTTGGTCCTGTGTGGAGCCAGGAGTCGGACGTGATGATCCTTATGGGTCCCTTCCAACTCAGGATATTCTATGATTCTATGATTATTGTAAAACAAAGAACACCAAAAAGAATAAAGAAAAAGTATTAATAGTAAGCAGCATTACAGTGAAGTGGGTGTTGCAGATAAAATCATGTAATCTAGCTAGAGAATTGAATGAAGTCAGGAAGCAACAATTGAATCATAGAATCATAGAATCACTAAGGTTGGAAAGGACCTCTGAGATCATCAAGTCCAACCGTCAACCTAACACCACCATGCCTACTAGAAAACAGGTAAAGACTGAAAAAGGTAAGGTAAAGAACCTCAAAAAGAAAGTGGAGGAATCTGAAAAACTGATGCATTACATGAATTTAAGTATTTTAGAGAAAAAAGAGGCATAATAGAGGAGCTAGATGAACTGAGAAATACTTGCTGAAGGGTATGTGGTATTCAGAGGAGAAAGTAAGGTAAACGCCCTGAGCAGGCATTGTACATACTTAGATGCAGAATGCTGTAAAACAATGAGAGAAAAGGAGCATGCATAGAAGACAGTAGTTATGCCATCTGGGGAAGAAATTAAGACAATTATTCTGCGAACAGATCTTGAATATCAGTTTTACATGTTGAGAGTGCTGCCTTTAACATCAATGTAGAAATAGTTTTACTAGTCATTGTGTTGAGGACATTAATTTCCCTGACACAAATTGGAGAGCAAATGCTACTGGTAATTGTAAGACCACCAGTAGTGCGTTGTGCTGAGAAGAGAACAATGCAGCACATTTGGGGTTGGATTTTATTTAGTATTTTCACAATTGAAAGTGGTACAAAAGTCTGGAGGATGATCACGAGGTTTCGTGATACCATAAAGTGAAGAGGTATTGCCAACAGCCAGCAGGATCAGACTATTGTCTGAGAAGCAACAGATTACTTTGAGAATTACAATGCTAGATAGAAATGAGTGAATGTTACAAGAAAGATGTACAAGTGTTTTTGAAATAAGCCAGAGGTTCATTAGCTGAAGACAATAGACACATCGAAAGCTGTGTATGTGCTAACCTAAGGCTGAGAAGTATGAGGAAGGCAAGCTGATCACAGGACCACCCCATAATGCAGAAGTTCAAGAAGGCACAAGTGATTGTAGGACATGTGAGGTGAGCTATTTCGGGAAGGGGGGGGAAGGAGGAGACAATCCTTGGTGCCCGCTGAGCAATTGCACTGACCTGTGTTCAGGGAAGCAAGCTGGCCTGAAACAGATGAGGGATCATAGAATCACAGAATCATAGAATCATTAAGGTTGGTAGAGATCTCAAGGATCATCTATTTCCAACCGTTCCCCGCCCCCC
>VWZZ01003150.1:750534-764129 GCA_013399095.1 Psophia crepitans | reverse complement strand
ATCTCCAACTTAAACCTCCCCTGGTGCAACTTGCAGCCATTCCCCCTTGTCCTGTTGCTAGTTATCTGTGAGAAGAGGCTGACCCCCAGCTTGCCACAACTTCCTTTCAGGTAGTTGTAGAGGGCAATAAGGTCTCCCCTGAGCCTCCTCCAGACTAAACAGTCCCAGTTCCCTCAGCCGCTCCTCATAAGACTTGTGCTCCAGCCCCTTCACCAGCTTCGTTGCCCTTCTCTGGATGCTTGATTGATGGGGCATCAGAGACTGTTTTGTTAGAGAATTTAAAATAAGATCTCAAGAAGACTGCAAGGGAATGTCATGATAAATACACCATGTGTTCAAACGAAACTGGGAATGCGGAGAAATATTTTAGCCACCAGAAGTGCAAGACTCTGGAACAGCCCTCCTAGTGCAATAGTGTAGGCAAGAAGACACTAGCACCCGGATGTTCCTATCCCCCAGCAGTCAGCCAGGATCCCCACCTCCACCTGCAGGTCCAGGAACTCCAGGGAGACACAGGCTAGGACCCCAGGTCTGACTGCGGCCATGTTGCCAGCAGCCCTGTGCCCAGCCCAGATTCCACAGAGCCTGGTGGGGCTATCTGGATGGATCCCAGTCCTGCTGCCTTCCCTCACTGCCTCCAATGGTCTCCAGGGGGTTGGCAGTGCTGTCACTGTCACCACCATGGCCGTGCTTGGGGGCTGCAGACCTGCACCCACCAGAAGGCCACTGCCTGACCTGTGTGTGGGCTGGCTGCAGCTCCTGGCTGGTCCTGAAGTGGGCAGCCCCACTCCAGCTACTCCCTGGCAATTCCCTTCCATCCGTAGTGGTACCTTCCTAGAACAAGGCAAGAACTGTTAAAGAGACTGTGATAATATTGACCCAGGTCTTGATATCCTAATAAAAATGATAATTACTAAACAATTATGCACTGGTTGTGCATGGTCATCTGTAATGCACTGGTTGTAATTTCTTCAGTGGCTTCATGGCCTTTCTAAGGAGATCAGTATCAGTGTCCATATTTCCTGGTTGGAGAAACAGCAACTGTGCACACGAAGGCTACCCAGCAAAGTGGGGACAGACTGAAGCAGAACTGACCTCTTCCCAAATCTGCTTGGAGACCTCAGAAAAACTGCATTTCTTATGGTGGTCTGTTTTACACTGAGTAAAAAAGAAGCCTATGGACTCTGCTAATGCTTTGCACAACACCTAAAATGATAAATAACCTGGCAGTAACATCAGATTTAAGTTTAAAAGATGCCTATTTTTTATGGCAATGCCTAGAGTGGAAAAACAATTATAATTGTGTTTGTTGGAGTACTGAAAATATCTTCAAAAAAGTTTAGAACAATCAGTCATTTCTTAATGGCCAAACTGACCTGCGCAGTCCCAGCAAAAGAAGCTAGTCCCTCTATTTAATTGAAACTCTTTTGAATGCTCTCTTCTCTTGCATTTTCATGAAGACAACAGTTTTTCCTGGCTCTTTCACTCAGGGAATGAACTATTTTCCAGGGCTGTAATGGAGGACTGTGAAACCCTGCAGCAGACCCTGTGACTGGAAAGAGGCCTCTCTCCTGTCGAGCAACACAACGTATCTTCTGTGCCTTACATGTTATTAAAAGTAAGGGCTACATCCATTAATGAGCTTGCTGATGCCCGGGAGGATTCCCTTGCAATATGGTTCAGTGTTGGGGGGTACATCCCCTGAATCGCACTTTTTGAAAAAAAAAATCTGGTCACAGTGTATCCTACAAGGACTCTGCTGGTTAAGTTTTCCATTTTTTACTGGACCAAATACCAGATCCTTTGGTAATTTAAATGAGTGTAGCTTTTGGAATGGCTTATGCCAGCTGAGATTCTGTCTCTTTCTCTCCTAATAACATCTAACCTCACTTCACTTTGGTATTCAAGTTTTCACAAAGTGAATAGGTTCCTAACATACAGTTATTAGTCTTGACAAATGCCTTACTGAATTTTTCTGACTGAGCCTGATACCTCTGGAAACCAACATTGGTAATAGAAGTGGTGACAAAGCCTTTAATAGGGAATTGTAATAGAGGTGTTAGACAAAATACATTAGCATGTATATGAGAAGATTGAACAAAATTGTAGCTTTTCTCCAGATGAAAGTCAAATCCTGTAAAGAGAAAATCAAGGTCTTTTTACTGAAGTATGGTATCCTGGGCAACTTTTTCAGATGTATGGAATACTTTACCTAGAATGGGCTCGGCTAAATCCTTGGCTTATGTGGTATAAAGCGAATTTAAAATAACTGGAACAACCTGCAGAGAATTTCCTGTTGCAAGGGAACCCTCTGCCTGAAGAAAGATCATGGTGGAATGGAAACGTCTTGTGCATTGGTCACGTTTTGACCCTTGAAATAAATGAGAGCCATTTGTCATATGTGGACAGTGACTGGGGTGGGGGGCAGTGGAGCAGGCTGACACTGAGGTATGTTTGCTGAAGCTCTTCATTTGGTGGAGAAATAGAGAGACCTACTTCTAAATACAGATCTCCTGGGATTAAGGAATTACAATCAGCCTTTTTTTCTTCTTTTTTCTTTTTTTTTTTCAGTCTTTCTTTCCACCATGTCCAAATATAGACCAGCTACAGTGGAAAATCTAACTCTTAGTGCAAATGTCTTCAGTACACAAAATTGTTATGTGCCTATATATTGGTAGGTTAACCACTTTGCATGCTGTCCTGGGACTTTTAGACTTATGTACACAGACAGCTATTTATGTGCTCAGATTTTTCACATAATTTAGGGCTACACATGCTCACACTGCTAGTTTAAGAATGTAAATCCATTGATATAAACATGTGCAGCCAATACAGAATTGTCTTCATGTGACAGCACCGAAACCATGAATGAACCATGATGAACAAAGTTAAGTCTGATAGTGTGTAAGCTCTGCAGGATTCTAGACAAAAAAAAACACCAGAGACTTTAAAATAAAAAAAGAAAATGTTTATGCTGAGTGAAACAATACCAGCAATGTCAGTTTCTTCGCTCTATAGTCACTATGTACATCCCAAACTCCCTATGAATGTCCAGTCATGTCCCATAATTATTCCTTTAACTGTTAATACATGTTCTTGAACAAACACACACTCGCATTTATATGTAGTCAGATGTCTGTGATCTATGCTTTCCCTTGGACTAATAATTCAAGGCAGAAATATTTAAATTTGAATCTGTTTGTCTCCTTTGTTAAAATAGTTTGCTACCTAAATATCTGAATGTGGCAGTTTTTAAGAAACCATATGAAACTAAAACATCATGTAGCCACAGTTGATGTCTGATGAACAAAGATTATGCTCTTATCTACAAAGATTTTTTTGTGATGTCACTCTTATGACATGACTTGGTTAGAACAAATTTGGAGAGTGGCCTTACAGTCCTCATGCTATTCATTAAAACCTCAAAGGAAACTGGGAGGCATTTGGGATGAATGACACTACAGGAGTAAGATCGCGCAGATATCATTTACCCTCAGGTGCCATTTTGCTAGCGTAGACGGTGATTTGGATTATCATTACCTTGTAGCATATAAACACTGAAATTGTAATTTGCACAAAAAAAATTTTTTCTCATAGGATTAACGTAAGAATAATATTAAAGATGGAGGAAGCAGTAGGATATCTGCTGTGCTCCTACTCCCTTGCATCTGGAAATTTCTTAGTTTTCATATGTTGAAAGCACTTCCGACACGTTTTTTACAAAGTGTGAGTGGTAGAAGAAGAGTCTGAATGAGGAAGTAAGACAGGGCACAGAGAAGCCTAGGGAGAAAGCTATGGTTCAGAAAGTCTAGTATGAAACCCATTTGCTTGTTGAAATAACTGCTATTTGCAGCTGAGAATGCTCATCAAGTTCCAAATATTTGGCTGCAGTTCTCTTTCCATAAACATTGGAGTCACATCATACATGTCTACAGGGCTCAGCCACACCTCTTCTGCCTTTGCCTCAGAATCCCTGCCTCCAGGGGTGCAGCCAACCCAACAGTCCAGAACACTCTCCTTATCGTTCCTAATGCCTCCTTTCAAAGTTTGTTTTGGGGCAGCAACAGGCAAAGTCTTTTCCCCACATCTCTCCAATTCAGGATTGCTGACCTCTTTGGACATAGGCAGACCATCTTTTTCTTACGCTTTACAAGAGCCTGAGCTTAGCCTATGTGTTAATAGAAATAGCTGGTGATGTTTTAACTTTCAAGAAGAGTTTGAAGCTTTAGGGGTTATCTCCACCCTGTTGACCTATTTAGCCTAAACAGATTGCCAGATCTTCAGGAGTGCCAAAGGTTGTGCTAGCTAGTTCCATCTGGGTCTCCCACCCAAACAAAAGGGTGGAGAATTCCACTCGCAGTGTGATTCTGGAAGGCCAAAACCCTGTAAGACTCCATGAAAAATATTTACTTTTCATTTTTTAAGCTAATCCAGAAGGAACAGCACAACCTTTTTGCCTTTAACTCAGGCACGAGAGAAATATGAACCACCACCGAAGGTGGAAATTCTGTGTACCTGATTTTATTGTTGTGTTTTTAAGCAGAACCACAATGGTTTTAAGTGGAGTTTTGGTTAAAGCAGAGCTCAGTCTACCACTTGGGATGTTTTGGTTGTTTCCATTTATAAGTGCATGGTAAAGCATGCAATGGCAGCTCTTTGCCTGTGTGTTGACAGTATAGGTGCAGGTAAGGTTCCTTGCAGTTTCTGTGTGAAAAGCAAATCCTGGGAGGTATCAGCCTGCACATTATGCCGTAGATACCCTGATCAGAAGTGCAGAAAAAACTTTCTCTGGAACATAGTGGAGGCAGTAGCTCCAGATTACCTATCGAAGGTTTTGCTTATTCAGACTTAGAATCATAGAATCATAGAATGGTTTGGGTTGGAAGGCACCTTAATGATCATTTAGTTCCAACCCCCCTGCCATGGGCTGGGATACCCTCCACTAGACCAGATTGTCCAAAGCCCCATCCAACCTGGCCTTGAACTCTTCCAGGGATGGGACCTCCACAGCTTCTCTGGGCAACCTGTTCCAGTGCCTCACCACCCTCACAGGAAAGAATTTCTTCCTTATGTCCAATCTAAATCCCCCCTCTTTGAGTTTAAACCCATTACCCCTTGTCCTATCACTACACTCCCTAATAAACAGCCCCTCTCCAGCTTTTCTGTAGGTCCCCTTTAGGTATTGGAAGGCCACAATTAAGTCTCCCCGGAGCCTTCTCTTCACGCTGAACAAGCCCAACTCCCTCAGCCTGTCCTCTGATCAACTTTGTGGCCCTCCTCTGGACTTGCTCCAGCAGCTCCACGTCTTTCCTGTACTACGCAGCACTCCAGGTGGGGTCTCACACAAGAGCAGAGCAGAAGAGCAGAATCACCTCCCTCGACCTGCTGGCCACACTATTTCTGATGCAGCCCACGACACGGGTGGCTTTCTGGGCTTCCAGCGCACACTGCCGGCTCATGTTGAGCTTTTCATCAATTAGCACTCCCCAAGTCCTTCTCCTCAATCTGCTCTCAAGCCATTCTTCTCCCAGACTGTAGCTGTGCTTGGGATTGCACCGATCCATGTGTAGGGCCTTGCACTTGGCCTTGTTGAACTTCATGCAGTTCGCACTGGCCCGCCTCTCAAGCCTGTCAAAATCCCTCTGGATGGCATCCCTTCTCTCCAGCGTCTCAACTACACCACACAGCTTGGTGTCACTGGCACTTGGTGCACTCGGTCCCACCGTCCATGTTGCCGACAAAGATGTTAAACAGAGCCGATTCCTTGAGGAACACCACTCATCACTGACGTCCACTTGGACATCGAGCTGTTGACCACAACTCTTTGAGTGTGGCCATCCAGCCAATTCCTTATCCCTCCAGTGGTCCATCCATCAAATCTATGCCTTTCCAATTTAGAGACAGGGATGTCATGTGGGACAGTGTGAAATGCTTTGCACAAGTCCAGGTAGATGACATAAGTCACTCTTCTCTTATCCACCAATGCTGTAACCCTGTTGTGGAAGGTCACCAAATTTATCAGGCACAATTTGCCCTTCGTGAGTCCAGAATGTAGTTTGGGTACTTGTCATGAATGTGTATCTCCAGTGCTTAATTGGTCTTGCTTCTGCTTTGCTGCACTCCTAACTAGTTTTATTCCAATATTAGTGGAGAAAAAGAATAAAATGGATGATATTCATCTGACTAAATATAAGCATCTACAATAAAAATAATTACTTTTGCTCCCTTTGTAGTCAATGGAGAGAAACAAACATTTGTAGGGTATGATTCATCTCATTCCGAGGTAGGTGTCTAAACTAGTTCAGATGAATCATGTCCTAAAAATGCCTGATTCTCTACATAATGAGAGCTGCTGGTGACAACTTCAGGTATAGATTTCTTCCCTTTAGAAGCCCTTGTCCAAAGGGAGATGAAGTGAATCTCCCCTAAGGAGATCCCAAGAAGAGATAAACTACCACATAAGGGCAGACCACCTAGCTTAGTACCACCAATGACTGATGACTGAGACAATATACTTAAAGAATAATGCAAGACCAAGGCAAGTATTACCTTTCCTTATTATTCTGTCCCAGCCTCTGGTAAACAGATTTCAATTTCCATGTGCCAGAGGTTTCCCCTCTAATCGTTGCTTAATGTAGCTGTGAGTGATGTCTTCTATGCCTTCTATGTCTAGGCCAGTGGATTAATGTACCCCATAAACCCCCCCATCATACACTCCTCTGAAGTGTCAGAATTCTTGTCCAGGATTAAGAGTATCCTACTATGCTAAATCTGCCCATGTACGGAAACTGTTTCAATCTAATCACTCTGATACTTCTCTCTATATTTTCTCTATTTCTATTATATCCTCTGGGAATCAGAACTGCATATTGTATTCAACATTTATGTACTGCATGGATCGCATTGACATATTTTGCTCTCAATTACCTTCCTAATGTTTCCTAACATTCTAGCTGTCTTTTGATCACTAGTGACCATTACACTATTTTTGTAGGCAATTATTCACCATCGCTCCAGAATTGCTTTCCTTAACAGTGAAAATTAATAAATTAATGAACCATAAGGTACTTTTTCCTGTGTGCTTTGCTTTAGACTTGTCAATAGTAAACTTCAAATACCATTTCCTCTCTTAGTCCTAGAATATTCTGAAATTCTTCTGCAACTCTTTGCATTTACTTTGATTATGGCTACTCTGGTGTATTTTATATGATCTGCAAGTATTGCTGCCTTGTTGTTAATCCAGTTCCTGTGTAAATTTGTTAAACAGAACAGATTCCAGAATAGATTAACGTAGGACAACAGAGATATACTCCTATAACAAGTGACCTCTTAGCCTCAATCTTTGCTTTGTATATGTTAAGCAGTTGTTTATCCTAGAACAGCTTAGGGGTTTTTTTAAGTTTCTTTAATGGAGGATCTCACCAAAATCTGATACATTTTATTATGAGTCTTTGCCGGTTAGCGATTAAAAGGGGTTTTCACCACAGGGAGAGAAAGTGAATTGTGAACTGTACATTGTATTAGCAGAAAACTGAGGTCTTAGGTAGTGGAGAAAAAGCACGGAAGACCATTTTACAATAAATAACAGAGGAATTACGTGGAAAAGGGAAAGAATGGGGGGGAAAAGATAATTGCTTTAATTGTACAATAAATTATTTTAAATAAGTAGTGATTCTAGTACTTGGAAAGAGCAAGACGCAAAGGAATCTTCCCTCTCCCTCTGTTTCAAGTGTGCTGCTCTAGAATCTGCCTGCTTCTAATGTGAAGCTGTAACACACTATGCAAAGTATAAATATGGATTGCTTCTGAGGTTTGATGACATTTTGTTGGAAGACACAAACATGTTTCTTGCAGATTTGTGATCTGCAAGAATTCCATGTGTGCCAGTACATTGGGGACCATGCCATAGATCACAGTTCAAAATTGCCAGTTCACTCTATTTATTTACCTGGGTTAATAGAAACAAAAGAATATTGAACTGCAATTAAATTGAACTTGGAAAAGGATTTATGAAACCTTGTCAACTGTGTTATCCAACACAATACCATTTGTGGGAGAACAAAGATTGTTCATTTAGAATATGTTGAAACCATAAGTGAAATCACCTTACAAATATTTTTCTCCTTGAACGGATAACATCTGACAGACAGGAAAGCAATGCCTAACCCACTGTTTAACCACTACCAGGTTAGCATTATAGTTAATTAGCAAGGCATTACCCATAATCCTCTGAAGACAACTGTTTTCTGACTGTCACCCAGGCCTGCTGCAGTATAGGCTGACTGACTCCAGAAGGCTGACAAGAGTTTTTTTCCTGCAAGAAGCACGTTGTGGAAGAAGTCGGTAAAGGTGAAACACGTGTTGTTCAGCTTTATTGATCACATTAGCTGGCAGCACTTCTGATGTTCATGTCAATGTCAGGGAAATTTCTACATCAAATTTCAAAACATAGCTCTATATAGTAATTGCTTTTTCTCTTTGGCAGATACCTAACTTTAACTAGGAGCTAATTTGAAACCTGTGCCCTTGTTGAGTATACATCAATAGAACATGAAAATCAGGTCACAGTTTGAAAAACTGCAGGGTTTTTTCACTCCATGAAGAGTTCAACATCTTCATTAAAAATCTGGATGATGGGCAAGAGTGTACCCTCACTAAATTTGCTGATGATATAAACCTAGGAGAAAAGGCTGATACATCAGAGAGCCTTACTGCACTTATCTACAAGGATGACCTGACAGTAATGCTGAATATGTTAATGTGAGAGATGTGTGTTTCCACCTATGGCTGTGCTGATATGGCCCACCTCCTGACCTGGAAGATGCTAACATTACTGTGGCAGCAGCCCATTCAGCTGTTGAAATGCATGAAGTGCCATGCTTTAATCCATAATCACATAGCTTGATCACTAAAAAGGAGAGTCAGGAGCTTTCAAAGTGGTAGCTCCCAGTTAGCTGACTGGTGTGTGGATGAACCATGCAGTAAGCATGTCACTGGACTGTCAGACCTTTGTGGCACACAACTTGAGAACAGTCCAGCAAGTATCAACGCTGACCACCACAGGCAGTAAAGAAACATAGATAGGCATTGCTAGAGTTCTGTTCCCTACAGGATTTGTGACTTATGGTTATACGCTATTTCTGGAGCACACCCTGGTATTTAAGCCCCCACATTTTCAAGATGACTTTTCAATGATCTTTGAAAAGAATTCTTGCTTTTCCATTCCTTTCATACTTCTGACCCATACTTTTAATTTAATAATATTCTAGCTGGCAATTCCAGAAGTGAAGATCGGAAAGAAAAACATGTCCTTACTCAGCAGTCTCATTGCTCAATGAGGCTGCATTCTCCACAACCTGCATTCAGTGTTTCCTTCACTGAAATACCAGTGTGCGGATTGTATAGCCCAGAACACATGTTGCACTATAGGATCTGTGTCAGGAGGGTATTGGAAAAGAAGACCTCATATGACAGTCACTGCACAGAGCATGGTGGCATAGCACTTCCCATTCCATAGAATCATAGAATGGTTTGGGTAGGAGGGACCTTAATGACCATCTAGTTCCAATCCCCCTGCCATGGGCAGGGACACCCTTCCCTAGACCAGGTTGCTTAAAGCCCCATCCAACCTGGCCTTGAACTCTTCCAAGGATGGTATATCTACAGCCTCTCTGGGCAACCTGTTCCAGTGCCTCATCATCCTCACAGGGAAGAATTTCTTCCTAATACCTAATCTAAATCTACCCTTCTTCATTCTAAGACCATTACCCTTTGTCCTATCACTACACGCCCTTGTAAAAAGTCCCTCTCCAGCTTTACTGTAGGCCCCCTTTAGGTACTGGAAGGTCTCTATAAGGTCTCCCTGGAGCCTTCTGGTCTCCTGGCTGAACAAGCCCAACTGTCTCAACCTGTCCTTGTAGGAGAGGTGCTCCAGCCCTCTGATCATCTTTGTGGCCCTCATCTGGACTCACTCCAACAGTTCCATGTGGTTCTCATATTGAGGGCCCCAGAGCTCGACGCAGTACTTGAGGTGGGGTCTCATGAGAGAAAAGTAGGGGGACAGAACCACCTCCCTCGACCTGCTGGCCGCACTATTTCTGATGCAGCCCATGACACAGTTGGCTTTCTGGGCTCCCAGCGCATGCTGCCAGCTCATGTTGACCTTTTCATCAATCAGCATCCCCAAGTCCTTCTCCTCAGGGCTGCTCTCAAGCTATTCTCCTCCCAGCCTGTAGTTGTGCTTGGGATTGTGCCGACTCGTGTGTAGGACCTTGCACTTGGCCTTGTTGAACTTCATGAGGTTCACATGGGCCTGCCTATCAAGTGTGTCAAGGTCCCTCTGGATGGCATCCCTTCCCTCCAGCGTGTCGACCGCAGCACACAGCTTGGTGTCACTGGCAAACTTGCTGAGGGTGCACTCAGTCCCACTGTCCATGTTGCCGACAAAGATGTTAAACAGAGCCGATTCCTTGAGGAACACCACTCATCACTGACGTCCACTTGGACATCAAGCTGTTGACCACAACTCTTTGAGTGTGGCCATCCAGCCAATTCCTTATCCCTCCAGTGGTCCATCCATCAAATCTATGCCTTTCCAATTTAGAGACAGGGATGTCATGTGGGACAGTGTGAAATGCTTTGCACAAGTCCAGGCAGATGATGTCAGTTGTTCTCTTATCCACCAGTGCTGTAACCCCATCATAGAAGGCCACCATATTTATCAGGCACAATTTGCCCTTAGTGAAGCTATGTTGGCTGTCACCGATCACCTCCTTACTTTCCATGTGCCTGAGCATAGTTTCCAGGAGTATCTGCTCCATGATCTTGCGGGGCACAAAGGTGAGACTGACTAGCCTGTAGTTCCTTGGGTCTTTCTTTTTTCCTTTTTAAAAATGGGGGTTATATTTCCCCTTTTCCAGTCAGTGGGAACTTCACCAGACTGCCATAACTTGTCACATATGATGGATGTTGGCTAAGCAACTTCATCCGCCAGTTCCTTCAGGACCTGCAGATGCAGCTCATCAGGTCCCATGGACTTGTGTACCTTCAGGTTCCTTAGATATTCTCGATCCTGATTTTCTCCTACAGTGGGTGGTTCTTCATTTTCCCAGGCCCTGTCTTTGGCTTCTGTGACTTGGGTAGTGTGGCTAGAGCACTTGCTTGTGAAGACTGAGGCAGAAACATCCTTGAGTACCTCAGCCTTCTCGATATCCCAGGTAACCAGGTCTGCCATTTAATTTTGGAAGGAACTGACATGTTCCCTAGTCTTCCTTTTATTGCTGACATACCTATAGAAACTTTCCGTGTTGCCCTTGACATCAGTGGCCAGATTTCATTCCATCATGACTTTAGCTGTCCTAACCTGACCCCTGGCTGCTTGGACATTTTCTCTGTATTCCTCCCAGGCTGCCTGTCCTTGCTTCCACCTTCTGTAGGCTTCCTTTTTGTGTTTGAGTTTGCCAGGTGCCCCTTGTGCATCCATGCAGGCCTTCTGGTATTTTTGCCTGACTTCCTCTTTGTTGGGATGCATCGCTCCTGAGCTTGTAGGAGGTGACGTGTGAATACTAACCAGCTTTCTTGGGCCCTTCTTACCCCCAGGACTTTGTCCCATGGTAGTCTACCAAGAAGATCCCCGAAGAGGCCAAAGTCTGCTCTCCTAAGTCCAGGGTAGCGAGCTTGCTGTGCACCCTCCTCACTGCCCTAAAGGTCTTGAACTCCACTGGTGACTGCAGCCAAGGCTGTTCTTAAGCTTCATATTCCCCACCAGCCCCTCCTTGTCGGCAAGAACAAGGTCCAACATGGCACCCCTCCTTGTTGGCTCCTCTATTACTTGTAGAAGAAAGTTACCATCAACACATAACAGGAACCTCCTGGATTGCTTATGCCCTGCTGTGTTGCTCCTCCAACAGATATCAGGGTGGTTGAAGTCCCCCATGAGGACCAGGGCTTGTGAATGTGAGGCTGCTCCTATCTGTCAATAGAGGGCTTCATATGCCCAGTCTTCCTGGTCAGGTGAACTGTAGCAGACCTCCACTATGATGTCCCTTGCCCCTGCACTCCCTTTAATCCTAAGCCACAAGCTCTCAGTCAGCTCCTCTTCCATCCCCAGGTGGAGCTCCATGCACTCCAGCTTGTCATTGACATAAAGGGTGACACACTGTCCTCATCTCGCCTGCCTGTTCTTCCTAAAGACCCTGTATCCTTCCATCCCAACACTCCAGTTATAGGGGCCATCCCAGCGTGTCTCCCTGATGCCAATAAGATCATAGTCCTGCAGGTGTGTGGACATCTCTAACTCCTCTTGTTTATTCCCCATGATATGTGTGTTTGCATAGAGGCATTTAAGTTGGGCCTCCGATGAAGCTGACCTGCTGTCTGGAGTGGATGAAATTCCTTGGTGCTGCACTTCAGGTGCTTTCTCGCTGATCTGTGATCTTTCTCCAGGCTCCAGACATCTATTGCTGACACTGGCAACAAACTGGTAGGAGTGAGATGGATTGGGGCTCCCCTCCCCTAGCAACTTTAGTTCTCTTTACCAGCTTTAGCCCTCTTCACCAGCTTGGCAAGTCAATTGCTGGAGATGCTCTTCTTCTCTGACAGATGAACCACATCAGTACCCAGTAGACCAGGTTACTCAAAGTGAGTCCTACGGTCTCAGTAGCTGAATACCTTGCTGTGGCACCAGTCCTGTAACCATTTGTTGATTGCCAAATTCAACTGGCCCTTTCACTGGGAGGATTGATGAAAAAACTACCTGCACTCCAGAGGCCCTTACTGCCTCTCCCAGAGCTCAGCAATCCTTCTCAATACTTCTCAGACTGCTCCTGGCTGTATCACCAGTGATCATGTGAAACAACAGCAGTGGATAATAGTGGGATGTACAAGGCTTGGATGTCTCTCAGTGACATCCCCAACATGAGCCCTTGGTATACAGCACACCTCTCTAGAGAGTGTATCTGTTCGGCAGATAGGTGTCTGTGTACCTCTCAGAAGACAGTCACCTACTACTATCACCCATCACCTTCTCTTAGTTGTGCTGGTTGTTACACAGGGAGCAGACCAGGCTGCCTTATTCAGCTCCAGTGTCTCTCCTGATGTGACAGGTCTTTCCTCTTCAGTCTGTAGAGTGGTGAAGTGGTTCTGCAAGAGCACCTCAGGCTTTGAGGAAAGTTGCTTCTTCCTGCTGGTCCTTGTCATTGCAAACTTACAGTCTTCTGCACTATTGGCCCTCCTCCCTTCTGTCTGTGCCAGTGGGGGAGTTTTTGACTGATTGGCTGTGGGCTGTGGGTCCACTAGTGACAAGACTGCACTTGGAACCAGCTATCTAACTCCTTCTCAGCCTCCCTGATGTTACACAGCCTTCTCACCAGCTTCTGCAGCTCAGCCACCTGCTGCAGGAAGTCCTCCACCTGGGCAAAACTTTTGCAGACAGATGGAGCAAAACAATAAAACAGAGAGTATATATATATTGTCCTGGTTTCAGCTGGGAGAGAGTTAATTTTCTTCAAGAAAGCCAGTACGGGGCTGTGTGTTGAGTTTGTGCTGGAAGCAGCGCTGATAGTGCAGAGATGTTTTTGCTGTTGCTGAGCGATGCT
>VWZZ01003150.1:687542-750229 GCA_013399095.1 Psophia crepitans | reverse complement strand
GGAGTGCGTGTTTATGTGGTGCCCACCCAACGGCTGGAGTAAAACCACGACATATATACACGGGCTCATTCACCTGGTTTTCTTCCCATCCTAGCTGCCGGTGTCTAGAGGCAACAGAAAGACCAAGCTTTTATGACTTTACTGGTGACAAAGAACCCCTCTGTGAATTTCGTTGTTGGTCTGCTGATGAGAGTCACTTGGAACTCTGTTCATAGGTCAGGAAGGGTGAGGGACAAAAATGGAGCACGTGAGAGAAGAGTGCCTCAGTAAACTAAGCAGCTTTGGATGGATATTATGCATAAGCTCGCCTGGCATTCAGAACTTGGACACCTCCTCACCAAAGCACTCTGAGAGGCTTCATCTGGAGAGCAGGACCTACTCAAATTGTGGTGACGAAGGTACCCCTCACAAAATTTACCTATGGGTGGTGACGAAGGTACCCCTTACAAAATTTGCCTATGGGTGCTACCTTCATTATAAAGCTAGAGCATAAAGACACCCTCCAAATCCAACTCTATGTAATAATCTGATGGTGTGAGCCTTCACCCTGAGGGTGTAGGAAATCTGGGTTCAGGCACGCTTCATCTTAAGGACATGCAGATTCAGACCTGCCACTAGAGTGCCTTAATCCCTGTCTGTGGAGGACCATAGGGAAGGGATCTTAGTCCATTTTTGTCAAAGTAAATGCAAAAAAAGGAGCTAAGATTCATTGGGCCAGGGAAAAAAAAGGGAGATCTGGGCAATTTGCTGAAGGAGGAGAGTCCTGGACTCTTGATCTTTATTTTCAGAGAACTGAAGAAGTCATGGGATAAAATGAACTGAATTAAAAACAAAACAAAACAAAACAAACCCTCTTCAGGGGCTGAAGTCTTTTTGGATCTAACTATAGGTCCTTTCATTGCTAACTTTTATGATGCTGTATCGCTTTGATGAGCCTGTTGTGAATTCCCTTTGTTCTACTGTAGCAAGCATGGTGGCCCGTTACTGTAGCTTTCCTTCTGAGAGCAATGACATGGTCGTAAGCTGCGCATGTACGTGCAGAATGTGCGGGGCATGTTTTAACCTCACTTCCCAGAGCAGAGGTATTATTCTTACTTTGGCTCACTTAGTAAGTTTACTAAAGGGCGGGAGAAGAATAATGGAATCCTGGAGATCTGGCTCATGAGATACAGCTGTGTGCCGTGAGTAAAGCCCCCTTTGGAGATATCATTTGGGGCCAATTTCTTTATTTTGTAGTCAGGCAAAACTCCCATTGACGTCAATGGGAATTTTCCTTCCATAAAAAATCGGGACTCAGGTTTGGCGCTGGCTTTTTTTGTCAGCTTGGGCCATGTCAGATAGTGCCAGTATTTTGAACACCCACTGGTAGGCAGAAAGCATCTGTGATGCACGTAAGATGTCCTCAGGTTGGCATAAAAAGGTAAAAATAACGAAAAACAACTCATCTGCCAGCTTTTTTTCTCAGTATTCCCAAACATATCTTGTATGAATAGTTGGACACCCTCAAATGCGTAAGGATAGCAGGTACTTTGAACTTAGTCTTTCAAAAATGTTTTTAAAACCAGACATCTGGTAATAGCTTGTAAATAGAAATGTTAATAAAAATGCATCACATTCAGGGATATTCACAATCTGAACCGCTTACTCCACCCCAAGCTTAGGAAAAGTAAATGTTATCTGTTTTCACATAATTTTTTTAGCCAAAGTCTTTTAAGCATATAACTTTACAGCTTTCATAAAAAGGGCATAAAAATGAAAAATGTGTTTTGCAATGAATCTGCCACTGATATGAGTGTTCAATTAAATGGACCGTGCAAGAAAAGAGGAAAGATTTGCTACTGGGATATTGCCAATGATATCCTTTGACACTTCTATGGTCTCATGTGTTCCTGATCAAGCAGCACAGAGCACTGGAAAATCCCAAACCAATAAGCTTGAAACCAGAGCAGTCTGCATGCATTTGATGTACAGTCAGAAGAGGCTGATTTGCAATGATTGGCACTGAACTATGGCCTTTCTATTAACTTACCTTAAACCATTTTTGCCCTTTTGTTGACACAGAACTTCACCAACTCTATTTATACCCTGGAAAACTGCATGTTTCTGCTTAGACAACAGATTCGAACTGTGTTTTTACTAGTGGCAGCCATTTGGAATTCTTTCCTACCACAGTGTATCCCATTTCACTTTAAATCTTCTTTTCTGGACACATACAAGATTTCTACTTCTATAAAATCTAGTTACCAAATTTGGTAATTTATCATTGGCATTACCCAGTGAAATGTTCAACTGGTTTTAGTCCAGTTCCTAAGTTTGTGTATTTTGTTCCCATCACAAAAATTTCAGCATTCCTGATGCAATGGGGTACGGTTCCCAGTGTAAGATCCAGGTTGCATGCATGCTGTACTGCAAGTGCTGTCTTGTCCTTTCTCTCCAGCTCCAACTCTGTCTCCTGTGACCGTAGGATGCCTGTCCTTCTGTGCACCTGGTTTGAGGATAGATGACCATGAAATAAGGACCGGTAGCTGATCCATCTTGGCCATTGTTTAAACCATTGGTAGCTGACGGATGCTGAGATTGTCATGGGTTATGGAGTTGCCTCCCATCTTTGTGGTTTCTAGGAGGAGTAAGGCAGAGAAGTTCAGGGAAGAAAAGACAGAATGTCTTCTGGTGGCAGAAAGCCTGCCTGCAGTTTGACCCAGGAATCAGTGATGTGTTCCCATGGCTTCTCTACCTGTGATCTTTTGATTTTGGTGCAACCTCCTGAACACCAGTTAGCAAGACCCATTGGTTTTGGGAGGCAACTCCTCCGCTGTTCCCTCACTGGGACAACAGCCACTCACTCTGCCTGAAGAAAGAAAAGGAAATCCTATGAGAAGGGTACATAAATGTTTCCATCATCCACTCTGTCACGTACGCTAAATGCAACACTATGCATTTAGAACATAGTAGGTGCTTTTAACAAAGAAGGTGTGAAAACCAGAATGTCACAAAGACCATTTTTCCTGGTAAAGTTAAAAAGTGGAAGTGCATCATTAATATATTTGCATTCTTCTCACTGACTGGCTTACCTTCCATAAAGCTGAGGTCTTCCTTTTCCAGTGTTACAAATCTGGCACCACTCCTAATGATTAAATTCTCTTAAAGAAAAATAAGAAAGAGAGAAAAAGAATTATTTTTTTTGTGGCCAAGGAATGCACAAACTACTGGAAGAAAAATTTTATAACTGCTTAACACAACAGAGAGGTTATGCTAGTCTTCAGGATAGTTCCTCATGAGGAATTCAGCTTCTTTCTTGCTATCTCATATGACTTCATTCTCATCTGTGCAGATGCCATTTAGTTCTAAGTATAAAACTACTATGAGATTTATTTTTCATATGCAAGAAATCCTATTTCCATCAATTCAAGATTCATTTACTATGGTTGAATTTATTTTCTTGTGCATGAGGAAAGATATGTTGCTCATTTGTCAAAAAAAAATGACATGTAAAGGACCTGCCACTGCTCTTCCAAACATGTCCAATTCGGATATATCTTGGTCTTTGTTGGTAAAGAATGCAGGTGTTCAAGATCTGGCTCTCTTCACGGTCAACTCATTGGGTGCCTACAGGAAAGATGGAGAGGGACTGTTTACAAGGGCAGGGAGTGATAGGACAAGGGGTAATGGGTTTAAACTAAAAGAGGGGGGATATAGATCAGATATTAGTAAGAAATTCTTCCCTGTGAGGGTGGTGAAGCACTGGAACAGGTTGCCCAGAGAAGCTGTGGAGGCCCCATCCCTGGCAGTGTTCAAGGACAGGCTGGATGGGGCTTTGGGCAACCTGTTCTAGTGGAGGGTGTCCCTGCCCATGGTAGGGGGGTTGGAACTTGATGATCTTTAAGGTGCTTTCCAACCCAAACCATTCTATGGTTCTATGATTCTATCATTCAGTTTCCAACTTTGGCTGCATTGACCATTGCATCCCCAGCAGGCACAACTGACTCCCTGTCCTGCGTGTGAACAGTTGATCCCTACAGTAGAGAAAATGGGACTGATCTCAATCTCAGGGACAAGTGCCATGGCAGACCTTGTGACTGCTAAACGTGTTTCCTCCTCCTCAGAACACGACAACCTTGTATCATGTCAAAACTAGGAAGTATTCAACAATTATATTTAACAGATGATCCTGGTAAACTGTTCACATTGATGTCCTGACTCTAATCTTTTTTACTAGTGTAACCATAGTCCAAAATAACTAAAATCCACCCCATTAAACCTGGAACACTAAGGAATAAGCTTGAATTGGTTTGCATGGGAAGCACACATTTTAGTGCACTGTCAATTCTCATTGGTCTTTCTGACTTCTATTGAAGTCTCACTGAATATTGCCATTTAGTGTTAATTTGAGAACAGAGGAAAAATGCTGAAGACAAGTAAATACACCATTAAGAAATAGTGTCAAACCTTCGAAAATGTCAAATAAACATATCTGTGTAAGTTTTAAAACAAATGATGGACATCATAGAATCATTAAGATTGGAAGAGACCTCAAGGATCATCTAGTCCAACTGTCCCCCTACCACCTAACTCATGTCCCTAAGTACCACATCCAACCTTTCTTTAAACACCCCTAAGGACGATGACTCCACCACCTCGCTGGGCAACCCGTTCCAATGCCTGATCACCCTTTCCGAGAAGAAATTTCTCCTAATCCCCAACCTGAACCTCCCCTGGCGCAACTTGCAGCCGTTCCCCCTTGTCCTGTCACTAGTTATCTGTGAGAAGAGGCCGACCCCCAGCTCGCCACAACTTCCTTTCAGGTAGTTGTAAAGGGCAATAAGGTCTCCCCTGAGCCTCCTCCAGACTAAACAGTTCCCTCAGCCACTCCTCATAAGACCTGTGCTCCAGCCCCTTCACCAGTTTCGTTGCCCTTCTCTGGACACGCTCCAGGGCTTCGATGTCTTTGACATCTCTCTAGACTACTGAAATAACATTATCCCTCCATTTTTCTCCATAACTTTATTCCCTTGTCTAACGAGGAATAATTCAGTGCAGCTGAAATTCGGGAGCTGAAATGAAATGCAACCGGGACTAATCTCAGTGAAGTTCCTTACCTCATGCCAGCCGATGATTTCAGTGCAATGAGTCATTTTAATTGCATCATGAGTGTCCAAAACACCTTCTTTTTCATTGGCTTCTTGGAAAAGTGAAGGTTTCATGTTGGGATAAGTCCTTTTTATTTGTTTTCTTGTTAAAGTGTGTGTATGTTTGTCTATGAGATGGATGAGATGTTCTGTAAAGAACTAAATCATGAAACTGCTGACAAAATTAGCAGTGGTGCTCAGAGCAAAGCAAAATGACTGGCAAACATAGACAGTATGATTCCTCTTCTAGTCCAAGTGGGAAAATAAACAGAGATGGCATTAAAATCTAGAAGAAAAACTACTTATGTTTTGCATATTTCAACATGGTCACCTTCAGAAATGAAAACTTGGCATTCTTACATTTGTTGAAGCAAAGAGAAAATACAAATTGGTATTTGCAACTGTATTATTTTTTCCTTAATTTTTTCAGACCTTTCATCTATTGTATCCTGAATTTCTTTACAGAGAAAAACAAATGATCCAATAATATAATTTGTGCAATTTCGTGGCTCTAATTTCCTTTCTTGTGAAGTGGTCAAAAAGCGTGTGTTTATTCTATTTCGGTTACAGAGCATTTTGGCAAAAACTTAATTTTGGAATAACTTCCTTGACATTTGACTTACCACTGTAAAGGAGAATGAAGAAAGAGAAAGAGGAATTTCCATCTGGAATCTTTCCATCTGGTGCTACCACTTTTTCTGTGACAATCAGCAGCTATTCAAAACCCTCATCAGATACAACCAGTGAATGGTATTTGCATGTTAATACATTTTATTTTATATTTTATATTTTATTTTAATTTTTAATTTATTTTATTTTTTAGGTTATTTATTACCAACAGTGTATTTTGTTTACATGGAAGTTTGAGGTAGCAGTCCACAGTGATTTTAAGAAACTTTGATAAATAATCTAAAACTGCTCCTAACCTGCATGAGACCTAGGCTTTAGGAAATGAAAAGAACTTCAGGAGGTCACCTATTCTGATGAAGATCTTTGCAGGATCAGGATCAGGGCAAAAGTGTTCTGGAATTCCTTCTCAGCAGATGATAATGTTTCAGGGGATCATCACTGGGGAAAAACTACGCATGGTACATTGATACGCAAAATTCCAGCACAATACCTCTGCATCACATTAAATCCCACGTTAGCCCAGGATGATTTGTGCAACGTATAGGCTTGAGTAGGCCTCTGCACAGTTAAAATAGATTTATAGCGCAGTGTTTTCTTACGTGTTAGGAGGGTTGTTGAAAAAAGTGCCTCGTAATAGCAGGAAGTGGGAATAAAGTGGGAATGTGGTTGTATGTAAAGATAGAAATCCCTAGTAAACACCGTACTCTGAGACTGAAAGACTACGGACCTGTTATTAAGCCCATTAAAGTTAACAGGAGCAGTTCTGACCACGAGAATGAGTGTAATTCACATACGGACTTGGGCTCCCTGAACAAGTTTGCATAAAACAAGAGCAAACCTGAAACCTTGCAAAAAAAACTTGAACTGAACCAAGCCTTTTCCTGAGGGTTGGAAAAAATTTGATTAATTGTTTAATTTTCACATTCTTCATCTTTTCCATTTTCAGCTGGGAGAAAAAGTGGACAAGAGAGTATTTTGTGGTATTTTTACTGGCCTGACTAAAGCTGAAGAGGTATTAGAGGTAATCTCATGAGAAAGTTTGACCTTGCAAGATTTCTGACTGATTTCCAGAACCAAAAGATTGGATAGGCTTTGAACAAACATCCAAACTTCTTCATACTTGTCTAAAACAAAGATCCAAATGTTTTGATATGCCCTCCTTCCTCTCCTTGATGAACACACATGTACATTGTGTGTGAATTTGCATGTGTTATTTCTGAAACTTGGGAAAATACGTGTACATTTAGGCTCTTGTCAGAGAGGTTTCTGGGCTGAAGTGCTAATTCATTACTGGAAATAAAAGTTGATATAAAACATAAGTGCTAAGTACTCCAGAACGTACATTATGAAAAATAGTTGAGCTATATGCAGTCTTCAGTCTTATTAAGAAGTGAGAAAGAGATGGCATGGAAAAAATTAACTTGTCAACATAGCCATATATAATTTTCAAATAGCATAATGTGAACACAAGATGTTGCACTGACCATTCAAATAAATCAGAAAGCTGTGAATTGTTTCAGAGATTTATTGATTTAATTACTGATCATAACACAATGTGTTTGTTCTAAAGTAATCCTATAAAAAAGGAAAAAACATCATGTATTTATGCAGCTCTTGGACACAAAAGGAGATCCTTTGAAACCAGTGAGCTACGGACTGCATATGAATCATGCATTTACTACGCAAAGTTTTTAAAAAGTCTCTATAAAGAAGAGCAGCATCAACAGGGCATGTTAAATGTTAGAGATTCCAACGGAGATCTTTTTGACCTCAGAGCAGCTGAAGATTTCTCTATGATTTCACTGAAACCTGAAACAGCAAAGGAGCACACTGACCAGGAGGATGATTAGCATGGGAAAATTGTTGGTGTTTCTCAGCCTTGCACACAGACA
Source organism: Psophia crepitans (assembly GCA_013399095.1). Lineage (NCBI taxonomy): Eukaryota > Metazoa > Chordata > Aves > Gruiformes > Psophiidae > Psophia > Psophia crepitans. Next base: position 742,581 of record VWZZ01003150.1, on the reverse strand, counting down.
GCGCAGGAAAATAACTACCCTGCAAAACTTGTGCTGAGACAGAGGGAGTACGAAGAAAATTACCTGATTCTACTACTTGAATATTTGCCAGCGTTTCAATATTTAAACACCCTGATCAGCAAAATTCATTAAACACAAGCTGAAGTCTCCCGAGGCAGTTCACATGCTGAAGGTCATGCGTGTGCTTAAGTGCTGCTCTGGGGCAGGTCTGCGTAGATATGGAAGCCAGTACACCGGAGCAGTACTGGGAAACAGGAGCAAACAAACAGACATATAATTATGGATAAGGAGCAAAAAAAAAGCAAATAGCCACAACATAGTGGAAGAGAAGTCACAATGATTAAATTCACTGTCTTAGCATGGATCCCTTTGTCTAAGGCAAATTTTCCTCCTCAGGACACGCTGCTGGAAAACCATGGCTGGATTGTCCAAAGAACCCATAAAGCACATGAAAGGTCTTTTTGCCACAACAGCACAACACAGTTTATAGGCACATTTATACAGTGCTTGCAATCCAGACAATTCAAAGGTTTTGTTTTTCAGGGAGTTGGTTCATCCAGAACAGGCCGGAATATGCTGGCGTGTGCTTTCTGTGAGCGGTGAGGGTACAAGGCCCAGTGAAATGGGAGGTGAACTAAGTGAATTACACTTACTGTTGTAGCCTAAAAAGTGTCACCTCTTATAAGGGATGGGGAACAAACTTACCAAAGCCACAAGGATTCCCGTCTACCTGACTTTTGGTCCACGTTCTACATGCAGGGAGATGGAATTAAACATAAATGAATGTGATTTCTTTGGGACAAAATTTAATTTTCCAGGCTGTCCACTGAAAAAATTAACCTCTAAACTAAATCTCTGGGATTTAATTCGGGCCTGATTTTTATTGGTCCTTAAGGAATAAGAGTTAGCAACATCTAAAATAGCGTAACCTACATCTCCCTCAGAGCTGGAATAAACAGAAATTTTAATGATCTATAAAGTTTTATGAGTGACTGAACTTTAGTCAGCAGTGTTTCAGTGGGATTTCTAGAAACATCAAAAGAATAAAAAATCCAAATATAAAACCATTCCACTTTGGTGGCTAGAAGTTAATAAAGTTAAAACCTCTTCCATACTCTGTCATTTAACTCCATATCATAACTCTTGTTACAGTAAGGTTCATTGCCAAGAATTCATACTAGTAGAAGCAGCAAATGAAAAATGGCCAGAAAGACCACAGTTTTGTTAGGCAAAACAGTTCAGGTACAAGATTTTGGCTGCTGTGAAAGAAGGGGAGGTGGCCAAAACTACTTGAGTATAACAACCTCCCCATATTCTGCAATTATATAACAATGAGCCCAGTCATTAATATCCATTAGCTGTCTCAAAGTCCTGAGCAATCCAGTGCTATAACCCTTCCTGGAGTGCATCAAACCAACAGACTAAAGAGGTTCCCAAGACCTAAGCAAGCAGAATAATAATGATAGCTGGGAATAAACACCTTTGTTCACTAAAATTAATGATTGCAATGCTAGAATTTGTGACCAGGTCATTACCTTAAAAGCAGGTCTTGATTGTGGCAGCTGAACGCCTGTAATGGAAAAGTTCATATGCAGAGGGCATGAAGCAGTTCTTCCATAACGTGTCACTAGGCCAAGGGAGCAAGACCTTACAAACGACAAGCTGAGCTGGAGCTGGCCACCATGTCCTGTGTAAGCAGAAATACTGCTATGGCTATGGGATACTGCTATTATTTAGAGGTGACATTCATGGACTGGCAGAGGAAGAAATGAGAAGATAAAGGGGATAACTTGGTGCAAGGCAGAGAAAGCAGATGAAGAAGCAGGACAGTCTGAGACTAATACAGCTCTGCTCCTGGAACTGAGTTTCCTTTGCTGGGAAGAGATGAAGTTATAGGGAGACCCTGGCTCCATAGCTGGGCATAGGCAGTGCTAACCACCCACAGCCTCTGCTGCAGCCATTGGTAGGCTTGAGGTCTCACAGATATACCTGCAGAGCGGGGGGGGAGAAGGTTGTCACGTACCTAACTTGCTGATGTTTTCCATGGGAGGCTAGGCATCTAAACAAAAGTTAGGCACCTAATACCTCCCATGGAGCTGCCCCTCTATCCTTACAAAAATACGATGGTTTGAATTCCTTAGTAATAATTCCAAAGAGAGATTCTTCATGGTCGCTACTACCACTTCTATAACTAGCAAGGATTCCTGTGCGGTGTGCAGGTCGGATGCAGATAGACAAGGATACAGTTCCTCTCAATGTCAGTCATGGTGGATGAACTCAGTGGGAGTCAGGTGAAAGGATAAGACAAGTATAAAGTGAACAAGACTCGGCAGGTATGCTGAAATCACAGGTTTGCATTTGCTTGTCCAGTGCAGGAGGGGAGTCAGGGAATTTATTTCTTTGTCCCCAGATGGAGAAGGCTGCAGGGGAGCTTAAATTAGAATTTTCCATAGTAGTTATCCTTATGCATAGGGGACAGGGAGATGAAAGCATAGAGGTAGCTGAGGAAGAAGCAGAGATGCTGATCAAGGCTGTCATCTTTGTCAGATCACAGACGAGAGCTGACAGTTTGATAGGCCAATATATTTGACAGATAGGGGAAGGCTAAATCTGAAGGATCTTAAAGGCAAAGTTAAGATGCTTGTGTTCAAAAATGTGGAGCCACTGGAAGGACACAAGGCGCGTGATGATGCAGCCAAAGCAATGAGCCAGGAACATGGTTCTAATCTCAGTGTTTTGAATGGAAGTGAAGGCAGCAGTAGTGCTGGAACATGGCTGGAGACCAGGTTGTTACAGATGAAGTACAAAATGATGGGATCCTGCAATGAGCCTTAGCCGGCTGCTAAGAGAAAAGATGAATCTGTGAGCTATTATGTAGGAGGAAGCAAACAGACTTGGATCATACAGTGACTGAAAGAGGGAGTAGAATCTGAAATGTTCCCTGGTCATGGGCTGGAAGAACTGTGAGGTTAAGAACAGCGGGAAAAAATGGGGGAAGGTGGGCAGACAATTCAGTTTTAACCACTACTGATTGTCAGAGATGTGGAAGTGAAGTGTTAGAATGAGAATTACATAGAGAAAAAGATAGTGAGAGATTTGTGAATCATTTGCAGAGATAAGTAAAGTAAAATTCCTTCAATTTTGTTATGTTTCTCTCATTTCCAGAATAGGTTGTGCCCTGGGTGCTCAGCCAATTGCCTCAGCTCCAGATATTCCAGATAGTGACGGGGGTTACTGGCAATACTGGACCAAACAGAGCTTGTGAGCTTTTTGAGAAAGGACAATACTTACAGTGCAGTGACAAGGCCCATCCCAAAATGTGACAATCTACTGGATGCACAATGGTCCCAGTCTTTTATGGATTCGATATAAAATAGTGAGGATATATGAAAAGACCTTGGGTATTCTTAAAGCAGCTTTATGTGGCTTCTTTAATTTTCCCGGTGAGATAATCATGGTGAGAAATGGGAGTCCTGATGAGAGTTACTAGATTGACAGATGAGGAAATACTTGATGGACATGTCATTCTTACCAAAGCCACCAGCTTTGCAGCTGGGATTTGAGATTAAGTCCCAACAGCATGCCATGGTTCAGCTTTTATGTACTTGCCCCACCCCACCATTCTTGTTGATGTTGATGGACGTGACACCCTTCCTGCCAGCCTCAGGAGGAGAGGGGCAGTAGGAACTTCTGTACACTTTTTTGCTCACTCCTTTAATCCCAGAGTGGCAGACTTGGTCTCGAAGTGAGGCACCAGGATGAGCTGGTCTTCAAACTTGCTCCAGGACCCATCTCATGACAGGTTTTAACTCCATCAAAGAGTATCAGCAACATTCTTACAGATTTCTGCTGAGAAACTGAGGCCGAAAGCCAAGAAAACTATTTGAAGAGGTGGTAGTGATTCCTTTTTCCTACTAAATTTTAGCCAATGTCTAAAAACCAGGGTGATGGCTGAAGTGCTGAGAGTAATAAACAGAACATCTTACCGGTCATTTTGTCTCGAGAGAAAAAGAAAAGCAGCACGTCTTTGTATACTTGAAATAATTATTAACAGTTTTTATTAGGAAGAGACCAAACTTGTTCAGCTTCTTTTGTAGTAAACATGTCTGTTGGGGTGGGGGGAAAGGAGGGAAAATCATGCGTAGTTTTTATACAGTCTGGTTGGATAGCTGGCAAGTGCACCTGTAGGGCATATGTGAATGTATAAACCCACACATGTTCACTTAAAAGGACACCGTCAGCTTGCTTCGGAGCTTTTGTTTGCTCTTTAATCTGCATTATTTTAATACCCTCTTAGAAGCTTAAAAAACATTATTTATTTCCCTATTGATTTCCTTCTTTTCTTTACCCTTGTCAAACCCTTTCTATGTGTGTTTGTTTTGCTTTGTTTTGAGTGGAGATAAAATTAACACAGCTGGTCTGATTTAACAGCCCAAACAACTTCAATTTGTGCCATGCTTTATCAGGCCAGTGCGAGCAAGGGTGGGAGCCTCAGTGGACAGTGAGCTGAGTGGGCACGCCGTGGGAGTGCCGCTTTGTGGTGTCGTGCTTAGGCTGACCTTTAATGGGACACCAAGGCAGTGCCTGTCACTCTGCTGGTCACCTGGGCCTGGGAGAGAGGACAGACACCTTGCAGAGGCTCAGTTCCTGTAAAAATGCGAGTAGTCACTTGCTTCCCCCTCTTAAACAAAATGGATGAATTAAAAAACACAGTGGCCTTCATCTTTGTGCAGTCAGGTTGACAGCTCTCTGATGGTGCAAAAAGACCCAGTGTCAGTGTAGCTAAGTGTGAGAACCTCTGTTTTCAATTCTTACGGACCACTGTTTTCAATTCTTATGGCTGTTACAAGCATGGCTCTGTTTGCAGTGATACAGAGCTCCACGAAGATCTCCCCTGGGGACAGAAGCTGTCCATCCTTGCCATCATCTCAGGGTGCCGCAGGCAGCAGGCACATCAGGAGAAGCAGCCTGGTGGGAGACACTCAGTGAATGCCCCTTGCTCCTTGCCCTCTCTGTATGTGGGCAAAGAAGGGTGCAAAGAGGAGCTTGCCGGAAAAGCAGTGATGGTAGGGAGCCATTCTGAGTGCCGGTAAAGTGAAGTGGGGTGATAGGAAAGAGCAGAGAAGCAGGAGAAGGAGAGTTTCCCATTCAATCCACCGTGCAATAGCTCTGCTGTTGTGACCTCCAGCTACCACAGGAGATTTAGTTGCGGTCACTGATCACTTGGTCATTGCCTTTAGGATCTGTTCCAGAACAGATTGGTTTAGCTACTGCTCACACTCCTTTTTAGATATCTGATCAAGTGAGGAGGCTAGAGGGAAAGCAACAGATGGTCAAGGATCAAATCATGTTTCTCTCTTCAGCCTTCACCCCACTTTAAAGTTCCACATGGATGAAAGGATTTTGTGATTTCAGCAAAGTTTCACTCAAAAGGAAGGAGCATCACCTTTGACAGCTTGCTCAACAGCAAATAAAACTGAGCACAACTGGCACTGGCACTTCGCTGTTGCTGCTTCTTCCTGACAGTGTGGTGGGACCAGCTTGCAAATGAACCCTTGCAAGCAGTAAGTGCAGGAAGGTCTTACTAAGCAAAGCACCAGCCTTAACTGTATAAAATAAGCTGCCCAAGAGCTCCAAATCTGGTGTTTCACCCATTTTTGAGAATTCACAGTATTGCTGTCCTTTGGACCATGACTCTCCAAAGATTGCCACAAAAGAGCAGGATCTGATCTTGGCAATAGCCCTGGCTACAAAAGCAGTATGAAATAACAGGGTGAAATGAGACATTCACACCCAGCCCATTACTGCATTAAGCATTTCATGTTCCCACACAGTGTTCAGATATTCCCCGGTACTTCTGGTGCCAAAGAAACATAATACACCAAGGGAAAGAAAGGACTCCAAAATGCAGAGACGAAAAGCCACCCTCGCACGGAGGTCAGGTCTGTCTCCTTCTTCCTCTGCGCTGAGCAGCTCGGGGCAGGGCTTTCCCACCTGGGCTGGTGGGATGCCATTCCAGGGCTTCCTTCTGCCATCTTCTGCCTCTTTGCAGTATTGCGAGCTGGGGAGCAAATGCTTCAGCCTCCCTCACCGGTCTGGGGTGGGCGGCAGCAGGATCTGGGCTTTTGCCCAAGGGCAGAAGATCTGATTATAGTCATACACCAGGAAATAATTGAAAATAACTTGTGTACAATAGTAATTATGCTTTATTGGACTTAGGCTCTAAAGTGCCTATAGGCATCCCTGCCTGAGCATCTGGTGTCTGAGCACACACGTGAAGGTAGAGAATATCTGGCAAAGGTGAAAGGCCATTTTTTCCCTGTGGGCTTTTCACCTGGATCTTGTGCTGCTAGCTGCACCCCCTCCTGCTGAGGTAGGAGCTTTGTCTACCCCGATGAGGTAAGGTGCCCAGCACCTCTGCAAGGAAGTCTACAGGTTGCATCCTTTGCGACAATACAAAGGAGGAACAAAGAAGGAAGCAAGAAACTATCCCCATCACGGTGATAGAAGATGGCTGCACAGTTCCATAGGTGCTCAGATATTCTGCTAGCTAAAATGTGCCCAGTGGCCATATAACTTTACCAGGTATGTCTCCAGAGATTGTTGGTTGTCCGACAGGCCTGGCTTACAGTCATCCCTTTAATTTGCTCTGGTCAGCTAACAGTGATACTAAATATTGCTGTACGCCTGGGTTGTGGGTAGGGGTTGTCTCCTTGCATTTAGTCTTAGCCAAGCAGCTTTCTGGAGCCGCCTGCCCCCACCTCAGTGCACATTAGTCCCTGCCACTGCTGAGTCGGGTATGAATATTTGAAAAGGCTTTGCATATGTAAATGTGGCATTATTTCCTTCCATTCACCCTGCTGTCAGCTATCTCAGAGCATCCAGGATTTGCACTGGCATTCTGCTGCACTTGTTTTCATATCAGTTAGTAAGGAACACTTTCAGCTTTTGAGAAAACCTCAGCTACAAGCTATATATACACACACATATATTCTGTGAGGCATTTGCTGCTGGCATTTAAACAACAGTGACAGCAACCAATTTTTCTTCCTGCTATTTGGGTCTAAGCTACCTGAGAAGGTGGAAGGAGTTCAGCTATTTTCTGCTTTTTCCGAAGAAGCTGATTTATAGTTTCTCATATGTTTTTCCTCATCTCATTTTGGCCCTGGATGTGTCTCTCTTTTGTCTCTATTTACAAATGCTACCCCATAGGTATAAGGTTAAACCAGTGGTCACCCCATCCACCTCTGACTTGGAGTTACGGACGCAGAAGTCCCTTTCCTGCCAATGTGTGTGAAAAACTGCATCCAAAAGCTCATGTGATGACTGTCCTGGCAAAATGCTGCTTCTCATTTCCTTTCTTTTGTTACATTTTTCTTCCTGCACAAAATAATTAATAGTTTCTGTTCAGCTTTCACTCACCTTCCATTCGTCTTTGTTTTATTTCTGACTTTGTAAATTTGTTTTGGAATAGAAAGGCCTTTCTCTTAGATCTTTCCAACAACTTCGTGCACTACATTTTATGGATAATTGTGACTTTTACAGAGTACTGCCTATTTGTGTGTGTGATTTCGCAGTCCTAAGGTTTTCAGTAAAATTCCTCTCACCACAGAAGTTTAGTTAAGTAAAAATTTGACCTTTTTTTCCAGTTGTGTTTGGGGTTACTTTTATGTGTTGTTTAAGCACATCTAATTAACATTGGCACAATAATTTTGTCATAAAAGTGGAGACAATATAAGCTAAGTAATCCTTGCCTAAGATCTCAAAACACAGAGAATGTTGGGGTTTTGTGGTTGTACTGTTATTTATTTTAACAGAAAACAATTTACTCCACCAAATCTTTTTGGGCATTCTTAACCTGTAAGGTTTGTTTCCTTGCTCATGAGTACAAATATTTACTACATCAATTATTTACTATTTTCGTGCGGTTAGGGGGAGTCTCTGTGCAATCCTGAGCAAGAAGCGGAGTTTAATGTGCCTGGCTGCCCAAGGAGCCCAGGGGGCAATGAGCCTTTCCAGGCAAAGCTCTGGGCGCAGAGCTGGTCACGGCGGGTTCAGCAAGGCTCTGAAATAGCACAGGTGCAGGAGACTTTTGGGGCCAAAGTCTGAAGTAATGTGAAGCCTGCTGCCAGCAGTAGAATGATGTTATTTACACACTGAGGAGTAAGAAAAAATCAACAGACAAAAAGCCTTCAAGAAATTAATTAAAAGCTGGGGAAGGTGTAAAGCATCATGACAAACCTATGCTTAGTTTATAATTTCTGGGGTGATATTATTTTATTAAAACTTGCTAAAGTGTGCTGTATCAGTTGCACCCTAGTAAAGAAGCTGGGCGCATGCTAAAAAAAAGAGAGCTTAGTAGAAGAACATTTTATTTGCTGCAGTGTTCCTTTACCTTCCTGATTCTTCAGCAAATCTGTGCGTTACAGTACACGCTGTATTGTGGCTTAATCAGTAATGTACCAGGCACCGACAGTTACACATCACCACACACATGTTCTTATCATCGCTCAAGGTGTGTTTGTAGATAACGTGTAATGTAAATGTGAGTGAAGTCTCCATCATTACATGAGTTCCACATCACAGCTATTGTTATCTACCAAAATTATTTATTAACAGAATAAGGGAGGAGAAAGGCTGGGTGCAGTTTTGGACTAGGATTTCTTTGGCTTAACGTTAGGTTACATGGCTCACAAACTGAGGGGTGCGAATGTTTATCTAAAGCTGTGCTTTATTGCCTCAACTACAAAGCAGCTCAGGAGCATTTTAATTTGTCTGTGTCTGATCTCTGTCGTTAATAGTTTACTGTGTAGCACAGTCCATGTACAGCCCCTGACTTTCTTGATTTCCTTTGCCCTAGCTAGCCCACGGCATTCTTCCTTCCCATGATTTGCCTGGTATTTTCTTTGTCATCGATGCTCTGCCTCGTTTCTGTTTTCCTGTTCTCTCCCCCACTCCTGACGTCGGAGCAGAGGATTTGGTTTGGAGAAGTGTCAGGGTTGCAAAAGCCTGCTTCAAGTGCTGCAGAGTTCCAGCAGTCAAGGTCATTATTGCTTGGCTGTGCCCCACAAGACTTTCTATAACCAGAGCTGGTGCCAGAGTAGTTATGCCAAGTTGGTGGATGTAGAGGTTTCCTCTGTGCATAGAGGACAGTCGGTTTGCTATTTAACTACCTTTAAGTTTTCTCATGAAATCTGCAATGATGCCCAAACAAGCCTAATGTGGTTAAGTATTCAGCCCAATGATCTCACATCCTCCACAGCAGTTGAAGACTCATAAACACATTTTATGTCTGTATTGGTATGTTGTCATAATTTGGGAGACACATTGCCTGGAAACACAATAGTTGGTTATGAAAGTCTAGTTTGATGCTGAGAGATCTCAGCCAGATGTTATGTTAGAGTAATCAAAATTAAGTTATTGCAGGAGCAAATAGAAAGTAGTGAAAGGCTAACTTTATATAGCTCTGTTTAAAAAAACAACACCCACAAACAAACACAAAACTAATACAGAACTAACCTTATTTTTCTACTAGTCACCTGGATTTGGCTTCCTTATCTCCACAGGGCCCTACCTTCAGGACAAGTAGATTATGTTTGCACACCTAACTTCATACACTTCCACAATGCGTTGTCCCCTGATATTGGAGATTCTTCCCCCCAATTCAAGGCTGAGATTTCCTTCAGCCCTGTCTTCTGGTTCTCAGGAAGATACTTCAGCTAATATTCAGAAAATCACCACCTTGACAGATGTGAAATATGCTTGATAAGATAACCACTTCTGCAGACAATGGAAATGCAGGAGCCCTTCTCTATCCCATCTCTGTAAAACATGTGATGGGATGCCACATAGAGGCTTATCTGTTAAACCAGTGAAGGTGGAGGTCAATGTGGATAAGAGATGCCATCATGTAGTGTTGAAAGGGAAGATGCCGGCATGCATTAAGGGAACTTAGTTCATAGAGGAGCAGAGCAGAAGCAGGAATTGAGACTTTTAAAATATTTTTTAACATTTTCACTCTAGTGTGAAGAATAGGGGAGCACTGGTGGGAAATGCTAGTGACACAAAGGCTTGAAAGATGATCAAGATGTGAACGATCAAGATATGAATGATCAAGATATAAAGAAAAACTGAAAGGCCTGAGGACTGGGGAACTAGAGTGGGATTGATGTCTGCAAAACATAATGCCAAGTATTTTGTTTGGACAGGAGTAAGAAAAAAAGTTCTCTTACAAACCAGAAACTTATTAGGTAAAATAAACTGAGGCTGGGAACTTGGGCATATTATTTACCAGGATAAGTATGCACTACTGGCGTGATACAGCCAAGACAGGCAGATATGGACAGGAGACCTGTAGAAAGAGGAACAGCTATTTTTCAGACCTTACCTGCAACTCCATGTCCTATGTAGGGCTCCCTTATTCAGGAAAGATGAACTGAAATGGAAACAGGCACAGAGAAACATGGGTAGATTCAGCAGGGGACTGGCAAGCATCTTGTGAGAAAAAACTAGAAGAATGTGTCATCTTTTTAGAAAAGAAGTTTTTCAGTTCATTCAGTTCTTTCTACAGAAAGAAAATACCTATTTAAGCTGGAAAGACGGGGTTCTCAGAATAGACAGAAATAAAGTGTATAAATGTAAACTGGCCATGTGCAAATTCAGAATGGAAATTAGAAGAACTTTCCTAACCAGTATAGCAACGGGAGTACAGGAAGTGAAAAAACCAAACTGCTAAAATGGAAGTTGATAAAAAAGGAAATAATATAATGTCTGCAATACCAGGAGACTGGTTTATGTGACTCAGGAGTGCTCACTGAGCTCAAAGTCCAGTTTCTTAAATTAGATGTATTTTTATAGCTCATGAAATCGGCATACCTACGGCAGTGAAGTACTGTCTAGCTAAATGAGACCGGGTTCACATGTTCAGGTGAGAAGGGAGCATTAAGATCAGCTATTCTGAACTCTAATGCAACACAGCCCGTAGAAACCCACTCATTCATTTTTGCTGCAGGCTCAGTGCAGCTCTTTGATCTATAGCATATCTTTTCAGAAAGGTATTCAGACTTAATTTAAATGCTTCAAGCGCAGTAGAATCCACCACACTGAACAGCAGCATCTATTGAAACTGCAGTGCAGATGGGGTTTGAGAGAACACCTTTTGACCTTCGTGATATTTTTTTTCTTTTTTTGTCGTCGTTGACAGTCTTTATGAGGAAATACATCAGACAGATCATTGCGAAAGATATTAAACTTCCCGCATCTATTCTGATCTGATGAATTCCTTTTCAATAGACTCAGGAGGAGATGATGGCCTGTGGTACTTGCTTTCTGTTATTAGGCCCAATTTTGAAATCTGTGAAGTTGTTCGCATTTACACTAGATAAGAATCTGATCCTTTATGCATATAATTAGCAAACTTCATGGGATGAGTAAATATTTTCTAAGTAATCCAACAGGCTGTAAAACAGCTATAAATCTTACCACTGGGTAAAGCTTTATTTTATGGTATGTTATTTGCAGTGCACAACATTTAATTTCTTACACAGATAGAAAGCTCTTAGGGTAATATCTATTTCCTTTAATATTAGCTTCCTAAATCTGGCACATAATCTGAGCTAATCCTTTAAATTCTCTCTATAGTTGGAAAAGAGAGATAAACACTTGCCAACAATAAGCTATTTCACCTGTTTTATATACTTGGGATGGATCACCATCAGATTAGAAAACTAACTTAAATTACAGATTTACCTTTTAAGTGGCTGCAATTAAGTGAAATAAATCCTATTTATAAAGTCTGGAAAAGAATGATTTCAATGACAGGGAATTTTGGGTGCCTGTCACAGAATAAATTTGGAGTAGTGCAGTGGTAAGACTAGGTGAACCAAACTAGCAATACTCAGATGCAAACAGAGATCCAATTTCTGTGTGATGGGGGAAAGGACAGGAGAGGAAGCCTTTCAGATCTGGAATAAATTTGAGTCCTCATAAAGAGCTACAAGCCTTAAAAAACAAATATGGAGCTGAACCCAAGCATAGCTAAATAGGGATTAGATTCAAGGTTATTCTTCTCTTGCAACATTTCTGTTTGGTTGTAGCATTTCACTGGCACCCCTTCCAGAGATCCCAGGCACCCTGGAGCGCACTCCTGTGCAACCAGCAGTGTGCGTCCCGGGGGATGCTCCCACTGTGCATGACATCTTTTGAACAAGAAGCCTATTGTGTGCAGCACTGTGGTCATGCCTTATTTTTAGTACCTAAAGACTCTTTCAAGAGCAAAGTGCAGTGGTGGCAGACTTTGAACTAAATCTCAAAATCCTTGCCCAAATGACTCTTTTTATGTATAGTCAGCATACTGTTAAGCATGCCTTTCAGAAGGATCGCTTGAATATGTTTAATCTGTACTATGGTGCTAGGAAAAGAAAGACAATGTGTCCGAACTCAGGTCTTAGCTACAGCAGTCTGCACAGCCATCTGGAGGTCAAGTATTTTTAGAGGTCTGACTTGGATTAGAGTATGACCCCCACGCGCATGAATCATCACAAGGATTAATGAAGTGTATAAAGTGTGTGCACTTGTTAATCTCATCTATGGACATGACAAAGGAAAAAATTTTTCACTTTGAGATAGTAAATGGTTTAGCAAAAAAGAAGACACAAAGCCTAACCACATACTGATGGGGAGCCTACAGCTTAATGAAAGTGTCTTTTATTATCTTAGCAGTTAAGAACTACAGTGACTGTGCTCAAAGGAGGCATGACATGAAAATGATCCTGTTTCACTTTTAGCCATGAAGTTTTCATTCTTCTTCCTTTTGGTATTCCCATCTCTGTTTTAGATGTTACCTATCATATAGATTCTATTTTAAATTAAAACTACATTTTCGTAATTTGCATTGATTTTAGTTCGCACTTCCTGTTAAGTTCCTCTGGCTCATGCCATGGATATAAACATGATTTAGTGGGTAACAGGTGGTAGGGAGACAGTTGGACTAGGTGATCCTGGAGGTCTCTTCCAACCTTAGTGATTCTATGATTCTGTGGTTGCTCAAGGTTTAGCTTTGGCTTGGCCAAATACTTTCACAGGGGCAAGTATTTCTCATAGCAACTCTGATAACATAAACCAGGAAGTTTACTAGCCTAATTTTGGGTTGAGTTGTTGCACTAGTTCTTTAACTGTAAGGTTAAGAAGACCAGATACTCTGGGGCTGAGTAGTTCCATAAAGATTATCTTGCCTGGCCCTGCAGAGGAGGTTTTCACAGTTTCAGAGTCAGCTCTAAGACAAAATGTATGCAGAGCTTGAAATCTTTCATGGATGGTGGCAATCAGAGGCTCATCCCTCCTGGCGTTGCACTGTTTGACACAGAATGAATCAAGGGGATCAGAAAGCAAGTGAGGAAGCAGATCATGGCCTCCAAAATGCTAAGCCAGTCTCTAAGAACTTCCACAGATACAAAAGCCCAGGGTTTGCTCCATTGTGTGTCTTTCTTTCTATCTCAGTAAGGGAAGGTTTTAGACACTTCTTGTAGCACTGAAGAGAATAATTTTTATGTAACAGTCAAGAGTATCCTAGCTCCATGTGCTGGTCTGTTCAGAGGGAGGTAATCCTAGAAAACTTGTGAGAGCTGAAAAAGGGGAACTATTTTTACAGTAGTGGTTAACATTTGGAGCTTAGCGCTGGATGGTACTGAGATTCCTCTGAAAGCAGCTCAGCACTCTCAGCTCTGATTACAGTCTTGGGAGGCCAGCAGTCCCTCAGCATGGGCTTCTTAGCTTTTCTGAGGACCGGGCTCTTTACAGTATCTTTCTTCAATGGCTTCAGTAGGAAATTAGTTTTTAGTACAAATGTGAATTGCACATGTGCAAGTTATAAATCTGGATCATTGCCAGTAGGTAAAGCCGCTAACTCTGCTATTTGGTAGTTACTACAAAGTTTTCAGTAATGCTCTTCAGTTCTCTTCCTGTCCTTTCAGCTACAGAAAAAAAAAAAAATTTGGAAAGAAAAGCGCCTTTTTATGTATAGAGAGGATAAATGAATAGCACTTGCGGGACAAAGATGAGTGGGAATGAAAATGCGAGTTTTTTCAGCAAATGTTTATAGTCTGCAAATGATAGAATTTTCATAGTCAAGCTTTGTAAAAAAACCCAAAACCACAAACAACCAGCACTCAGGGTCAGAAATGGAAGGTTGATGTGTGAGGGGATTAAACCGAAAAGCAATGCGACTACCCGGATCAGAAAAGACCCCAGTGTCCACAGAGCGCTGCAGAGCAGCAGAGTTTAATGTCAGTGGGATTGTGAAGGTCAGTGAGCAGATGAGGGCTGATGGAAACTCCTCTCCGGACTGTGAAAAGACTATACACATCTGGTAGAACAGTCCCAGAGGATCTCTGCTTTTCAGGGGGTTGTGGAGCCTGTAGCTCGCTTGCTGTGTAGTGTTATTTTGATAGCATCACTTTGTCTACAGCAACCATAGAAAAATAAAGAAGGTCCCATTCAACTTTCAGAGCACGGATGTTTTACCCCAAATGAGACTTAAGGAATTAATAATGTTGAAAGCTAAAATTGTTTATTTATATTTGTTTTTTAATTTTTGTATGTGTTTACTTTGCCAAACAGAGGTATGCCTCAGTGAAAGTGGGGATTGAGTGTCATATTATCCTGAAATAGAAGAAATATACTTGTCAAAATAGATATCAAATCTGCTTTTTTTTGAACAAAATTTCATGACAGATGTTATGTACTTGCCTTGTACTAACTCTAAACATAACTGGTGACCACATTGCCTGCCTGCCCATATTATGTAGAGTTTTCATATAAGGCATTAAGAAAGCATCTTTATAAGGAATAATATAATTATAGTTATATAACTGATGTCTATAAGACAACAGCAGAATAACCTAGTTCTCCTTTTCTAACCTACAAGTATCTGACTTTTGGACCACAGAATAACTGCATACCTGTCTGGGCCTCATGCAATTTGGGACACTTCCCACCCACGGCTGGAGGGCAGCAGGGAAAATTCAGAGAAAAGTGTCACATTTTTCTGGCAGGTTTATTCTTTTTCCTTTGGAAAAATTAGGGCAGGGAGGAAGGTTAGCTATATCATTTCTAATCTGTACTGACAGCGACTTGCATTATAAACTTTTTCTGATTTAAATGGGAATAAACAAAATCAGAATCGAGTTCCTGGTGTTTAGACCTGAATATGAAATATGCCTGTTCTTTTCCAGGAGAAACACTCCTAGAGCAGCTCCCTCCTACTTGAAAAAAAAAGAAGGTGATATTCTAAAGGTGTGTCTGAAGCCTTTTGACTCTTCACTGACAAAGGCTGTTCTCTGTGCTTTTAAGGCATCTTTCTTCACAATGATCTGCACTTTACAGCGCAGACTGTTTCAAGATATGCTGAAAATGCCAGGGGTCAAAAATGCCACTTCTTATGCTAGTAACAGCTCCCATACGTTGAACCCTGCCTACATAATACAAACCTACAAGAATCATATTCAATGTGGGTTCTTTATCAAGCATTTTTTAAACAAAGTTAGGCTTAATAATATGCTTCAGGCTAGATAGTGAAACCTTTCCTGACACTGATTAGCATGTTAATCCATGATGAATTCATTCTGAATACCAACAAAATATTTTAAATCCAGAGACATATAGTTTAAATGAATCCTGACCAGGCACTGGGAAATAGGAAATCCCTGACATAAGCCTTACATAAAAGAACAGCTTACTTCATGAAGTGCGTAAATGAGCAAAAGGGATGTAAAACAGCCAAGAAGGCTAGCAGTAAATGGAAAGATCTGGGGAGGCAAGGAAGGTGAAAAGAGAAATATGTGGATTAGGTATCTGAGTTCATTCATACCTGAGGACTTCTCTTACTTTAATAGGAGCCAAATATCACTGAAAGCTTAAAAATATGCATGTATTTCAGAGATTTTTCAGATAAAACCCTTAGAAGAGAACCAGAGGTGTACGGGAAGAGGAGGCTGCTTCCTTTGGGAGGGAGAGCAGATCACAGGCAGACCTGCTGCATGAGGTTTGTTTTCTCGTGGAAGAGCTGTTGCTTTAGAGGAAGTGAGAGTGTTCGAGACACTAGACCTTGCTAAAGCAGGAACATATGAGTGATGTTGGCACGAGGCCACGGAGCGCCTGGATAGGAGTCAAGCACAGAGCTGGCTGGGGATTTTCTGATGAAAATCTTTGTCAGAGCATAGCCCCGTTTAAACTCCCTCCCTGGGGACAAGGTTTTCACTACTAACATGAAAAGTGTGCTCAGAGGACAGGCATCACGCACCTCTTGACCAGCAGCCCGATGGCCAACACACTCACCTGGGCCACAGGAGGGTCCTGTGTGCCTGTTCTGGGATGAGGGATATTATACATCCGTGCCGCCTTTCTCAGGACTCGTGCAGTGGGGAGAGTACCAGATGAACCCAGCTCAGAGCTGGGTCTGGCACAGGACACAGCACGGTTTGCTTGCTTCCTGAGTGTGTAGACAAGGCTGGGACATCTAGGTTCGTTTCGATGGTCAGGCCACTGCCTCCTCCGAGCTGGATTGCTCACCAACTCAAGTGTTGGGCTGTATCTTTTAAACAAAGAGTTTACATTTTTATTGGCTGGAGCGCAGAGGAAATTAGTCATCATGAAAGAAGAGTTTACATTGTTAATGGCTACAAATGCCTATTATTTCAAAGTGAAAGTAAAAGCCCTAATAGCCAAGAAATCTATTCCCAGTGTGACGCTAACAGGAGCCCAGTTCACTCATATAGCACACGGGAAACCAAGAGGCTCCAGATCCTGCTCTGCGGCACAACTTTGTTCATCCTCATAACCGTTCAGGGTGAGGTAGGAGGGAGGAAAAGAGAGAAGTCAGCAGCAGTGTTTGGCACCGAAGGACCACACAGGACGGCTTTCTGGGTGGATTCTGGCTTGCTCTGAACTGGAACTGCAGTGGTGCTGGGGTCAGTGCACTGCAGAGCTGACACAAATCAGCACTTCTGAGAGACTGGGCTTGCTGGTCTGGCCCCCACAGCTCCCCGCCTTTGGATTGGGTCTGAGAAAAGCCATCTCATGGCAAAACCCGTGCAGATGTGCCCACAGCGTTAAATGCCAAGGCCAGATCCTCACCTCATTCTGTTTTTGTACTTCTTACGTCACTCTAACAGAGTAAATTAAAAAAGTCCTAAAAGGGAAAGAAACACCTTCTTCTTTTAGAGCACTATAAAAGATAAAAGGTCCATTGTGAGACAGAGGTGCCGTCTTACTGGGGAGGCTTTGGGTGGAATCCATCTCATGTGACTTCAGTTTCTCGGGCTCACTTTTGGGTCAGTGGAAAAAACCAGACAGTTTAAGGGCACAGTTCACCTGGCCTGTTTTCATGCCTGTTTTAGGATAAGCATTATAAACCCATCTGTAGCTGCTTGGGAAGTGTCAAAGGGTAGATGCTTTACTCCAGGTTCAGCTGTACTGGCATTTTCTTCTGCCAAAATACACTTCTCCCCGTCTGGTTTCTTGTATGACACAGAGGGTAAAGTCAGCATGTCATCACAGCTTCCCTGTCACAGCGGGGAGCTGTGCGTGCTGCGTCAGAGGCTCCCACCCAGTGCTGCACCCAGGACGTGCACCGATAATCCTCCTCTCCTAATCTGTAAGGAGGGGCAGGAAGTCAATGGGGTTTTACAACTTCTTTGCTGGGGAAAGCTTTTGAGCAGTTTGTGGCACGGGCTTTGTTATTGCTAGGGCACAGCTGGTCATCCAAACAGTTAGAGGACGGGTAATGGGAGCAATTTCACATGCAGCCAACTAGCGGCCAAATTTCTCATGCCATTGCTGTCATTCATAAGCCTCTGCAATTATCTGCATGACCTTCATACTTGTAGGTACAACTGCAAGCGTAATCTGTGCCATAATTGTGGCTTTCCTCTTCTCCAAGACATATAAAAAAGCACTGTGTAGCCAGGAAATAAGAAATCATCAACTCATACCGAAGATTTAACCTGAAAATCTGTCACTTAATGGAAACTGCTTGTTTCCTTTTAATCTTAGATGACATATTTTTACTTTGGTTACCATTAAATACAGATATGAAACATGTAGGAATTGTAGTAAACTCAGATACTGAGTTTCTATTCAGCAGCCATATTTAGAAACCCACTCGGAAATGTTTTTAACTTTCACATTATTTTCTGTTTGACATGTTAGGAAAGGAGCATCCATCAGGTGCTAGGAAATTCTATTTTTGCTTTTTCCAAAGAGATCAGTAAACATGTAAAATGCAGGCAGATTCTTCAAGGTTTAGGAAGAACTGGGATCTTACCAGAACTTGCTTGTGATTAATGTTCAATAGACATATTTAAAAAAATACAGAAAAATCCCAGAAGTTCTGGCAAATTTCTTCAACATCCACAGCAACAAGTATAAAACTGTACTGAAAAAGGATTTGAGATCTAAATCATACCTATCCTCAGTTGTTTAAATTTCCTAGACTTAACGAGAAACTCAGCTGTGTTGGTCTTACACCCCTAGCTGGCGCAGACCCCGATCTGCCCAAAATCCAGGAGTGCTGTGAAGGAAAACAGGGAGGCAAAGACGGAGCTGGACTCTGGCACGTGAAAAGTCCTTGCACACCGGCCTTTTTCAAAGGGCCAAGTGTGTTAATGCTCACACTTGTGTCCTATATCATTACTGTCCTAGCACAGTTTCCCTCAGACATGTCGGACTGAATGCCTAGGCTAAGCATCTCGCAGACAACAGTGCTACAGCTCAAGCCTTCTTCAATGAGCATCTACTGTGCGTGAAGATTTATAGCTCTGTAGTTTTTGGTACAAAATGTTTTTTCTGAACTCTGCTTATAATAAACTCAGTTTACTGCAATTGCATGGTCTGATTGCAGAATTATCTCTTCAAATCCTGTGTCATCTGTGATTCTCTTATTACCCTTCATGGCCCTTTTCATACAATTTTATATGGCCCTTTAAACTTTTCTCATGATTCATCTGTGGCTATGGGATCCCTCCATAAAGACACCCACATTTCTCAACTTACTTATTTGTTGAGTGCTTTAGATCTAAACCATACCACACAGTTGTTTCTCCCAATCCTTACAAAATCTGTATTTCATGAGCGCAATTATTTTTAGGAACATTCTCAGATTCAGGGTGGATATTGCGAAATGAACCAGTCAGTCAGCTCATCTCCTGGAGTCAGTAAGAAAGGGTATTACTCCAGAAAGGAGCCCAGAAAGTCAAAGGCAGGTATAGAGACACTCCTAAAAATGGAAATGGTTTGTGTCTGTTCAAATATAATCTGTGAAAGTGAATGGAGAGATTAGAGCAACACACCTTCATTCAAAGCTGGTTTAGGGAGCAGCTAGAGGAAGTTGTTTTCAATGTAGAGTAGATTTTTTTTTGTGGATCCTACAAAAGCCAGGCTCTAAGTTACATCTTTTTGTCACCATCTACAGGTGTGTTATATACTAACACTTCCTTTCTTTTTTCTTTTTTTTTTTTTCAAATACAGACAGCAAAATCGAAGAGTGAGAACTGACAGCGAAGACTGAAAAGTGGGCTTGGGCCAAGGGGGCTTCATAAATCAGTTCCGTCCAGCATGTCCTTAATCTCTCACATTTAAATCCTTTGTGCTCACCTGCAAAATAAAGCTTCTTTTTTTATGACCAACTCAGAGGAATCTGTGTCTGACCTTCATCCCTCCAAGGACTGCTCTTCGGGGCTTCTCCAGAAAATGGGCTGATAGAAAAAACAGAGCAACGATACCTTTATTTTCCCCTCAGGATTCCTGGTTTAAGGAGCACAAAAGAAAACAAACAAGACATAAAACAAAACTAATGAAATAGGTTTACTGCCTTGTCTTCTGGGACTAATGTAGCTCCTGTTGCTGAGAGGTATCCTGCACTGACACCAGAACTGTGATTGCTGTGCTGGGGTTCACAACACTTTTGGAAACGTGCGCAGCAGGACATTTTGTGCACCACAGTGCTCAAGTTCTCAGTGTCTTGATTTATTTAGGAGAAGAAAAAGGATCTGAAGTAGACACCAAGAGGTGGAAACGGCGACATAATCCTTACCCCTCCTCTGCCGGGACAACACAGACCCATCTCTTTATGCCAGATCAACTGAATGACTGTTGGCAATGATCAGTGGGCAATGAAAGAATAAACCCTGAAACTTAGAAACACTAAGGAATGCAATCATGCAGGTCTGTAAAACGTTCATTTCCGTGTCTCTTGAGACTATGACTTTTGCTGCATTATCTATTTACTTTCGAGGCGTAGGACAAGACTAACATGACTGGAGAAAAGGACAAAATACAGAAATGCAATCGGAGTTGAGACTCAGTGATAACAACTGGTAGTGCTTCCCAATGCTCTGGTTAATATTTACCTGTGGTATAGGAGCTATTTAAATAACTATTGGTGCCTTGGTCACAGTTTTTGCTTTCAGTAGCAGAGCATAGTGTATTTTACGTGGTTTGAGAGGTGGTCTTCAGAAAACTGAAGACGCAGGAACTATTTTTATATCAAGGTCAAGCTCTTAGGAAAACTTCCTCTGTAGTGCTCGTTTTTGTTTCAGCTTGTTGAAAATGGCGGGTGTAAGCAGCTGCATGAAGTACTCCATGTTCATCTTCAACTTCTTATTTTGGGTAAGTTGGTGTTTAAATTGTTATTAGTGATGCATGAAATGTGTTCAACATTATCTGAACACTGTAGTCAAAGGAATTGTAAAGAAAACGGAGCGTAAGTGGAACCAGAGTATGATTCTAAATGAGGGAGGGGAGAATATGTTTAACCTCTGCCCTTCTCTTTGTCTTTTTCCTTCAAAAGTAGGAGCTTTTCCACCACATTCAAAAGTAGACCAGCCATGAGTCTGTTTCCCTGGCCATGTCATGACCCTCATGTCAAGGGACATCACTCATTTCAGTCAGAAGATAACAGACTCTCCGCTTACAATGCATCGTTCTCTTGCTTTTATTGTCTGCTGCTTGGTTCAGACGCCATAATCCTGAAAATGTAGTTGCAACCGAAGATAGGGAAAATTCACTTGTATTTTTAGCCTCCTAATTGATAAATGGTTTTCATACCCTTCTTTGTGGTTCTTTGCTTTATGTTCAGTGTCATAATTAGTTTCTGATGGTGGACAGCAAACGTTTGTAAAATGGTATGGGCTGGCAGTACTGCCAATAGCTGTATCGAGGCAGATACAGCACAGGGCAGCAGGCAGGCTTCTGGGTGTCGTTTGAACCGTATTTGTCTATTTATCACATCTCAGCTGGTTTGCAAGAATGTCAGGTCCTGGAAGCTCTGGAAAGGTTTGAGTTAAAGAACATTTCTCTCATGGTTCAACCTCACTGTCGACTTCCCTGACAGAGATTTGTCAGGTTCACCAGAGGTTCACTGAAACCAGAAGCGGAACTACTAGCCACATTTTGGGTTTTGCCTCAAGGGATTTTTTTTTTTTCAAGTGAAAAGGTGATATCATTCAAAAGGGACCACAATCAGTAGCCTTGGAAAATTTGTGGCTAGCCAAAATGAGAAGAATTAGCAAAAGTCTTTGATCGTACCTGGACCTCACAAAGAAATTCCTCACAGGGCAGTGATGGCTTGGACTGCCTCCCCCCTCTTCTTCCTCCACCTCCATCAAGGCACATTGAAGAAATCTGACATCTGTGTTGAAGTTTTTCTGTGACATTACTTAGAAGAGTCCATAAGTTTCTCACTCGGAATTCCTGCCCCTCAGGAAGTTTTTCCTGTTCACATTCATCTGTATTTACTGCAAGCTAAAACATAGGCAAACAAACTTCCCAAACCTATCTTCATGACAAAGGTAGGAAAATCCACACTCCATTCTGGGGAAGAATATGCTGAGAGCATTTGCTGTGCAGGTGACTACCTGGATGGGACAGAGGAGGACAGGAATGTAGCTACAGTTACTTATTTTAAAAGGAAGGGGTTTAGCACTACTGAGATAGAGAAGAACAGATACAGTGCAAACAGGAGTATGGGCCATCAGAGTACAATGAAGCTGAACTCTTTGATTCACATTTCTGTGTCTAATTCCTGGAAATCATTAAATTTCTAGAGTAAAGTACAGAGAACAGAGATGTCTTTACAGCCACTGATCCCATAGCTGCTCTCCCTGGTGCACAAGGCAGTTGGCAAGTGGAAAATTAAACTGATAGTGGGAAATGAAGGTGACTGTAATCTTAACTAGATAAGAGCAATGACTGTGTATTTACCTGACATCCTTTCATTTTAAGCCCTTTGCAATGTTTCCGGGAGTGGCTCCTCTCAGGGCACTCAGAAATGGGCTTTCCAGCCTTATGATGCCTTATAGCTTAGTGCTAAGAGTGTAAGCCCTGCAATAGTCTAAACTAGCTCTGCAAATTGGCCCTGGCTTCACTACATCTTGGGTGTCTCCTGGGAATCTACAGCCCCATGAGCCCCATGCTGCGCTCCAGCATGTGCATAGAGTTTTGCATCCTCCCAGTTTGGTGAAAGCAAACTGAGCATGGGCTTTTGAAGGCCTGTGCTTTGGAGCTGGATGCCTGTACGGAGCTTTTAATAGTCTTCAACTTAATCCTTAAGTCAGTTTTGTGCATTAAACCTGACACGTAGGTCAGATTTTTCCTCTTTTTCTTATTCAGAGTTTGCAGGATATCCAGTCTCACCTGCTGCTCTCTTTCTGTCAGCTTCTGCTACTCCACATCATGCAAAATTGTGTAATTACCTTTTTTTTCCCCCACTAAATATTGATGTCTGATCCTAGCTTGAGGCAACCTGATTAGTGACAGAGCAATCTTTGATCAGTTGTTAATATCAGACTTGCAGTCCCATCTACGACCAAAGTGTCCCCTTCCCCATAGCTTACATCTGAACATCTCGATCCCTGAAAGTAGTAACACAAACTTAGCAGGTATGCTGAGACATAGACCACATTCTCTGTAGGACCTTCTTAGCACTGTTAATTTCAGGTATTTCAAGGAAGTATTCCAGTCAAATGAACAGGAGCAACCCTGAAGCAGGCCCCTGCTAATACACTTAAACTGTGTGCCAGTGGAGACAATTCCCCATAGGTTTGGTATTCCTGTGTCTGAGAAGTGCAGAGTCTTGATATACCGCTGGTTCAGAGTCACAGCAGGGGATATTATTTTAACTAGGACACATTTCTTCATTATACCAAGGCTGAAGACCTCGAGAAGAGAAGGACTGATTGAATTTGAGGGACATCAGTCCTATTCCTGGTCAGATTATGAGACAGTGAAATGGTCACTGAGGCGTCAGGGAAGGTTCAGGTTGGAGATGAGGAGAAATTTCTTCTCAGAAAGGGTGGTCGGGCATTGGAACAGGTTGCCCAGGGAGGTGGTGGAGTCACCGTCCCTGGGGGTGTTTAAGGAAAGGTTAGATGTGGTACTTAGGGACGTGGTTTGGTGGGTAATAGGTGGTGGGGGGATGGTTCGACTGGATGATCCTTGAGGTCACTTCCAACCTTAATGATTCCATTCTATTCTATTCTATTCTTGGTCAGGCTTTGGGGCAAAAATACAATAGCCATCTAGTTTTGGGAAAATGAGTGAGGACCTTTTCAGAGAAGTTCTTCCATTCCATTGGAAAATACTGGTTCATTAAGAAATGAAACATCTTGAAATGAAGGTTTCTTTTGTTGAAACTCTATTTTAAAAAAACTTAATAATTAGGAGGGAGTATTCCAGCAAACTTGAAATGTTCTACTTGTACTCTTTGGGAACAGATAATTTTGATTTGTTATTTCAAAACTTTTCTTTGTGTGTTCTTCTATACTTTGTATATTATGAAAGTAAACAGGAATAAAGCATTAAGATTTTAGTGGAATGGAGATTTTTTATCAACCTAAATCAAATCTATTTTTGTAATTAAAGTATATACACCTTATTAAAATTATTGATTTATAAATCATGTTTCTTTTTTGAATGAAGGAATCAAATGTTGCAGCATTCCCATCTGATTGCTAAGTTTCTGTACATTCAGCTATATTTGCATCTGCTACCGTGCTGTATTTTTACGGGAGGTGCTATATAACAAATAAAGCAGTGGGCCAAATTCTGTTTGGATTTGTAGCAATAGCTGCTTCAGTGGAAATTTTCACATTAGTGACCCCATGTTATCTGATGCATAGCCATATGGCTCACATGGTGCTCCTGAACAAGACCCAAATATAAACTCATATACCATCAGTTTCTAGGCAGATTCAGTAGGATTCAGAAGGTTTCAGTGGGGAGTTCTAGTTAAATTTGATAACATGATATAGCTGTCATCAATTGTACAACTTTCCTTTTCATGTTTAAAACGTACTTATAGGAGCTTTACTTACAGCAGGAAAATGTGTGGTACTCATGTCTGAGTGCTGGCTCTGTTCCATATTAAATAATCTGCTAAAGTCGTTATGGTCTTTGATGCTGAATATTATATGAAACCTTTTGTGGGGAAAGTATTTTTTAAGAAAAATTATCTAAAACATATAAAGATAGCTCTTTGAATTTTCAAAGGTTAGGAATAGTCCCAGTCTTCATGCGAAGCTCATAAAAACATTTCAGGGCCATTTATGACGTAAGTATTAATGACATACAGGAAGATAATTCTAAACCTGACTAGTCTCTGGTGCTCAGTGATCTCTCTTTCCTACCTTATACCTGATTAGCCTCTTAATTACCTGTCTCCAACATCTTATAAAAATAAATTATGTGTAAGAATCTTCATGGACAAGGTTAGGACTGGAGTGACTGGTGCACAGTGGAACAGTATGTCAACGATCAATGGAACAGGAGGACAACTAGTGATTAGGGAATGTGTCTGGACTTGGGATTCATCTGCCCTGACTTCAGTATCTTAAAGGAAGTCATTCTGGTCTAACTTTCACATGTCCATGATCGAGTATTGTTGTTTTCTGTAAAAATGTAATGGAAATAATTACTATAGGCATTTTATAGAAGGAATATTCTAAGGATTGGAGATGGCCAGATATTGTTGCAATAGAAACAATATTTATTTAGAACTCTTCCTGATGGTTTTATCATAGAGAATATGCATCCAGATATGTGTCCTGAATAATTCTAGAAACAACATTTATACAAACATCCTTTCCTATCAAATCTCATGTGTTTCCATTATACAAGAAACAATGTTCTTTACAGCCATGCTGTGTACATACTATAGCAATTTATATTCCTCTCTCATCTGACAGAATTTCTGTGTGCTTCCCAACCACATGTATAAATCATCAAGGAAATGCGGAGTCCTCTGAGGTAGAAACATCAGGGATTTGGTGCATAACTAAAGATTTAACTACCCTTATGAAGTTTCCTGGATATGAATCAGTATTCTGTGCTCCAGCAATTCATGTTTCTTTCACTTTGCCAAACAAATTATTTCAGAATTTTGGCCAGCATCTGGTGCAATTTGGATGCTGAATATTAATCTAAAATTGCTGATCTTTCTAAATATTCTTTCTTTCCTCCTGCAGGTGTGTGGTTCCATTATTTTGGGAGTCTCTATATGGATACGTGTTAGCAAAGATGCTCAGCAGGTAAATGTGCACAGTCATACCATAACCATGTAAAATGTGGAAGCTTCTGCATATACTTTCATTTCCCATCTTAATTTCCACAAATTGCTTATATTTTTGTTGAGGTGGTTTGTGTAGGTAAAGATTAATGCATTTTATGATAGTTATTCCATTACAAGATTGCACAGGTAGTCACATAAAGTGATTGATGTAAGCACAGATACGTGACTACAGGAAGTGTCTTCTGGTGTTGTTAATATAGGTTCTTGCACACTGATTTCTGTTGGAAAGCATTTCTTTCTCTCTCAAACTAGTGATGCTTTTGTTATTGATTTCAGTGCTGGAGAGAATAATGAAGAGCCAAGCAGCTCCTAGGCTTTCCAATGTCTTTCCGTATTATAATAGTATAATCGTACATATTCCTGGGGTTACTTCCATATGTTTGTAGGGAATACTTTTACCTTTCTCACTGTCTTCAGTAACACAATTCTTATTTCCCCAGTAACTGCAACTTTGAAAGGGAGCAAGGATTTTTCCCTTCTCTTTTCAGTGACTCCTTAAAAACACCTTATCCTTTTCCCCTCGTATTTATATAGAAAGAATTTTAGACACCCAAAAATCTTTACTTAGGATTAAAATGTCCTAGCAGCCCTCCTGGAGGGGAAAAGAAAGTCCCTGAGTTCCCCTCCTGGATTTTATGTATGTTATTAAATGACTTCAGACTTTATGACTTTCCTTTTGTGCAAAGCTAGGGAAAAAAATTTTGAGGAGCCCTCGATGTTGCCGACATGCAGCAGAGGCTGTTGCTGTTGGTGCAAAGGCCCTTTGGTCCCGTGGACACTGCCAGCCTTTTGCCAACTGTGCTCCCATGGCACTGGCCTCTGACGCGCAGCGTGTTTTCTGCCACCCTTGGGCAATGCTGACTGCACAGCTCACGGATGCTTCTCTGAAAGGCACTGTGCAATCTTTCTATGTTGGTGCTTTGTTATACCAACAGGAAGGACAATCTGACTCTAAGTTTATGCAGTATATTACTGCTAGTGAATTTGGACCATAGAAATGTAAATGAATTTGAAAATTTAAGTGATATACTTCTATTTCCAAAGAGGCTTTCTGGCCATAGAAGTGAAAAAATGGCCAAGTGTGACATGGAAGAATTTTTTTCCAGCTTGCCTGAGCCTTTAGTATAGATTAAGTTGCAAATCTTCAGATCACTCCTCTGCTGCTCTACCACAGTCCATCAGTTAAGAACAATAATTTTTAAGGTGGAGATAAGAAGATATCTTTATATATTTCCTGCCATTTGGCTGATGGCACTGTTGCTTTCTTAGCCAGTCCCAGACGCCTCGTGTCTGGCAGAGGGTGGATGCAACAGAACTTGATTCATGATGACCGAGTGCCATGGGGTAAATTAGGTCATGGTGAAGAGCTCTGCTGTTCTCTGCTGTGTGAGAGGAAGAACAACAACTTTCACTCTTCAACCAGCTTTTTACAAGAAGCTAAAGTTGCCATACTTGCTAGCTGACCATCTAAGTATGATGGCTCAGATGGTAGAATGGAAACTTGGAAAACCATAACCACTATTATCTTTTCTTGATTTTTGAGAGATTCCCTATTCGGAAGACCATACTTAAGTGTATCTCAAACTAGTTTCACGAAGTGACACTTAGCACTCCTCGAAAACTGTGAATTAAGAGTAGGACCAAAATTGAAAGGATTTTCTCACATTTTTGCCTCTAGGCAGGCAAAGTTCTCTTTCAAAACCAATGTATGTTTTGCCTGAGCAATAATTGAACAGACCATAAGGATTTGGCTGTAGATGAATAGAGCTTTCTAAGAATAAATAACAGGAGGTTCAGTCCAACTTGGAAGGGGAATGAACAACACATTCTTCAAATTATACTTGTCTATATACCTTCGCAATTTCCATCAGAAGATAAATGTGACAACTTCCAGACATTTTTGCTAATCTTGGCACCAGCCACACTGGAAAATATTCTTTGAACATTTTTCTCTATTTTGGCCTTTGGCCTTAGTCAGTCCTGTGGGAACTGAATAATTTGATATTTAATAATATTGAGGTATAAGAATTGTTTAGTTGAATGTCCCACACATCAAAATACAGTCCTCACCTCTGAGGGTAATACTAGAGATCATGCTGGAAAAAAAAAAAAAAAAGAAAAAGAAAAAGAAAGATGCTTTGGAAAATGCATCTAACTATTTCTCTAATATATCCAGCATCGCCCTGAGAAGTGTTCTCTCAGGAACAGCCACAGAGTATGTTCCTGGCCTTCTAATAACAAACAGAGGTTTTGTTTCTTTAACATTTGGTTAATGTAGGAAAGATTTTGAGATCATCAATTTTGCTACTTCCAGTAAAAAGCAAAGATTCATCAACAGAAAACTAACTGAAAGCCACTTTAAAGACAAGAGATCTTTATGTACTCTGTGAAGACTTTGTACTATGTACTCTGTAAAGACTTTCATCTTGTGCAGAGACAGACTTAGAGCTTTGGTTATTTATAGATCAGAAGTCCTCCATGGTTTCTAATCAGTGTATTTATCAGTTATGAAGTAATTATCTTGTTGGGAGGGGGAGGGATATAGATGTTTTTAGGAGAAGTTTCTTGTAGCTGAAAGATTTTTTTCCCTCTCTTTTCAGGAGTTGGATATAGACAGCAGCCTGTTTGCAGGGGTTGATCTGATGATAGCCGTGGGCTCCATCATTATGGTCCTTGGTTTTCTGGGGTGCTGTGGTGCCGTAAAGGAGAGCCGGTGCATGCTGCTGTTGGTAGGAAAGAAAAACATTTGGTTACCTTTAACATGTCACTGCTATATTTGATGGATAAGGTCCTTGCAAGTAGTTTCAAATGAGAATGGGGACTTTTTTGTTTAACCAAATGCTTGATTATGATCATGTGTTTTCATTGCTTAACTTGTGCTTGACCCCCCTTCAGAAAAAATAACGGGTGGTCTCATCAACAAGCAGACAGAATCCAGAGACCCCTGAGCATGTTGTTATCTTTTTTTCCATCCAACCATCACCAAAGTTCCCACCACCAGTCCTCTCACACAACCTATCCCTTTTAGTATCATAAATTCCCAGATGTTCCCTTTGCGGGTCCTTCTAGAACGTCATCCCTGTCCTCCTGCACAAGGCATCACACCTACGCACTGCCCATCGTGCCATCACTCTGGCGTGCACCTTGTTTTTGATCACCAGCTGAGCACACGCTGTCTCAAGCACCCCCTTTTTACATCCCCAAAGAAGGAGTAACTGGAGCAGCTCTGGCTGGAACTTCAGTTCATTCTACCTACATGGTTATTCAAGTGCATGAAAACTTAACATTCACTTAGAAGAAATTACATCATCTTGGTCAAAAGTACTATAGTTTTCTCCCCTCTTGTTTTTTCTTCCTAGTTTTTTATTGGACTGCTTCTGATCCTGATCCTTCAGATCACAGGAGGTATTTTAGGAGCAGTGTACAGATCTCAGGTACAGTATTATTCTGCATTTTCACTGATGTTTTCCTAGAGTTTTGTTTCTACCCTAAAAATTAATAAAATATTTGGACTTGCAGATTGAAACATCTCTTAACAAGACTCTCCTGGCAAGTGTGGAGTCATTGCAAAGCTCTACAGAAGAATCTAAAGTGTTTCAAGAGAAATTCCAGAAGTTTGAGAAAATGGTAATTAAAATGTAACGAAGGGCAGGGGTTGTTGCTTTCTGTTCCATCTCTAGCATTTGTCTGTGCTTCAGTTTATGGCTACTCTGCCATAGATTTGAATTTCATTCCCTGAGGATGGGGAAGGGTCTGACTTAAATGCAAGTTAAAACACTGCACAAGAGGTTTCTGCTCTCTTGATGTGACACAGGCTTTCTGTGATGATTTCTTTGTGCAATCATGTTTATAAGAGCAACGGAGCAAGGACGCACAACGTGCAGGTGAGACTGACAGTTAGCTAAGCTCTGCCATGAGAAGGCTGCCTGCTCCTTTGTTACAGCTTTCCCTTCTGATGGGATGTTGCTCCTTCACTGTATCCCAGCCAAGAACTATCCAGTACTCTTAAGGCAAGATTACCCCAGGGATAAGGAAAACTTCGGGAGTGTATTTAATCTGGAATATCTCATTACTGTGCGGTCATTTCGTGCCATACTTTACTGTTTAAGAAGGAGGAAGAAATATGATAAAAGGGAGGTTTGTGCTTATACCTGTCCTGGCTTCCCCCACCCTTAGAACCCCAGAAGGTGGACATGTAGTGCCAGCTTGCTCCAAGGTATCACACAGACAATATCCTGGAATGCCACTGATATTGCTGATCATGTAGACCTTTGCTCCTCCCATTAGTACCTGTGTCTATATATTGACAGAGTGTCTGCTGTTGGGTTTTTTTTAAGTCCCTAATGGGTGATGACTTTGATGGATAGGTTTTAAGAATTCCTGTATTTTTAAAGGCTTCTGACACAAAAGAAAAGGAAGCGAGAAACAATATTTGGGTGGCTTATATTACTTCCACTTCTCCTTCTCCATTCCACCTCCAACCCTCTCCTCTGCTTCTGAGCCAGCTTATTTCTTCTGATATAATAAGCAGCTCCCTGGAGAGATGATTGAAGGGTGAGCAAAATGACAAATCCCGTAATTACTGTATTAATTTTTAAATAGACCAGGATTGCTTTACTATGTCTCACAGCCTTTGCTTTTACACAAAATTATGTGAACATTTCCAGCTGCTTTTTAAAAGAGGGAGGACCTCAAACCCAAGTCTGCACCCCTGAACTCTAGTGGCTTGAATAAAGTGGAACATGAGGTGGAACTGCACCTGGTTTAGGTTTCACAAACCCCAAATGTAGCTCTGGTCTCCTCAGACCATTTCTAATTTAAAGGGCTAACCATCATTCAAGGTGTTTATTTTTCCAGATTTCAGAGTTTATGTGCCTGAATTTTACATTTTCTGCCTGGCTATTCAAGATGTGAAATGTGGATGTTACTGGAACTATGACTTAATTTCTGCAAGTATAA
Source organism: Psophia crepitans (assembly GCA_013399095.1). NCBI lineage: Eukaryota > Metazoa > Chordata > Aves > Gruiformes > Psophiidae > Psophia > Psophia crepitans. Next base: position 712,004 of record VWZZ01003150.1, on the reverse strand, counting down.
CTTGCAGAAATAAGACTTGATTCTCAAAAAATACTATATCCATCATTGCTTTATGTTCCACTTCCATTCTGGCACTGAAAATTTCTTGCTTTATAGTATGTTAATACTTTTGGAGCACTGTATACTGAAAATCTGTTCTCGTTTCCATTTTTTTTTCCTTTTTTTTTTTTCCCCCAAACTTAGGCACTTATGTTCTTATAACTGGTATGGAAATGTAAAGGGTATTTGAGACATACCAGTATGGGACAACTCCCACATGGGAAAAGATGGAAGGAAATTTCTCCTTTGTTGTTCCTCTCAGCTCCCTTGCCTACTCCCCTTGAACCGCAAATCACCACTTTTTTCCTCATCTCCCCATTTCCTCCTTTCTTGCAGAATCAGTGCTGTGGTTTGCTGCAGGGACCTGCAGACTGGGGAAAAAATTTTAATACTGCTGTTGGTAGCAGTAAAATCTGTGCCTGTGAAGAAAACAACTTATCAACAGACCTCTGCACCTTCTTTCAAGGCAGATACGTTTATAAAAAGGTAAGAAAAATATAAGGTTCCACTCTTCTTTCCATAAAGAGGTTTTAACCCAAAGTCGTCTTTGGTGACTGGCACAGTCAGCAGTTCTGTATCTTTCCAAAGAGGCAAAGTTTTTTCTTCTCTTCATTAGCCAGGATTGCCCCTGTGCCATCTGTTATGAAACATAGATGCATAGATGGAATACACTGCTGCTGCCTTTCTTGGGCTGATTCTACTTGAGCTGTGCCATGCAGTGCCCTTAGGACTTCAGCAGGCTGCATGATTACCGTGGGTGACACATGCGGGTGACCCCAATCATGGTCAGGGTATACCTCTAGGTCAGAGCAGCATGTCAGCTACCCTTTGGCTCTCATTGGTCCCTCAGAAGGTTATGTTCCCACCCAGGCTCATTCAGGTGGTAGACATGTTGACTCAGAGGCTTTTAAAGGAGTAAGGGATATTGAAAAATGAACATATTAAATTGAAGACCTCTGGGGTTTTAAAGTCCTTTAATAAAAAAAACCCACGCTCATTTTGCTTGATCTGCTGAAAGAAACTTTACATGTGGTAGGCTTCATGGCGGCATATTCAAAGTACAATTTATACAACTACAGCCTTTTGAAAAGCTTGTGGAAGTTAATATAATAATAAGGCAAAAATGTCTGGTGACAGGCAACAAGAAAACATACTCAAAATTTGGTAGGTGGGCATCAGAGAGCTCAGTTAATTAATTTCAAGATTTATCTGTCTCCTTATATGGAAATTTGAACTTCATGTATACAAAGAAAAATATGGGGAAAAAGAAGTGAAAAACTAGCACAAAATAGCTACATTTTCAGAATGCTGGTGGTACAAAGTTTGCCGATCTGCTCCTAGCACAAAGCAGATTTTAGCAAATGTCCATTCTGGTTGTATGCTTTTCTAAATACACAGCTCCTCAGCCAGGTCCTGCCTGAACACTGATTTCCTCCCTGTGTAGTCCCACAGAAGCAAATACTGTTTTAAAGCAAGGGAACAGTTTGGTTAAGCAGAGGATGCCAGAACCCAGTCTGGAAATAAGACGTACACAAAGAGGCTGTTTTGACCACATTTTAATGTCTTTTTGGCCTTAGGCAAACCCTCAAAGGACACATGAGAAGCCACCAGTGAAATTGCTGCAGGTGCAAGATATCGTGCACATGAACACACAGATTTCATGGTGGTGTTAGATGCTAGTAAAGACATTCAACTCTTGTGATCCAGGAAAAAAAGATTTGAAATTCAGTGCAGTTCTGAGTCAGCTTAAATGAGAGGTTTTTTAGAAGGACTAGAAGGAGAAGACCCATGTGTTTATTGTGAGGGAGGAAATATGGTGAAAGAATATAACTATATTTGGGGGGAAGGCAGTCGTAGTTTTGGAACAGAACCGTAGTTTTGATGGATTTAAGCCACACTTGGCTTTCCCTACGGTTTGCAAAAGGAGTATTTTCAATGCCTGGAGAAGATGCAGTCATTATAAGAACAGATGTATGCATTTATTGAAAAGGAGAGTAGTTCTGCATAGAACTTCAGATATGATCTCTCTCTTCCTCCCAGTCCCAGCCTAAGACCACGAAACATTTGTCAAAATTAATATTTCAGCCCAGTTTTATATCCAAATACTGATAGTTGAGCCAGATTCTAATAATGGGCTTTGAAGTTCCAAATCCAAAGATCAGATTAGTGGGAAACTGAAGTGCTTTTTCAGATCTGGTCATTGTTGCATTAGCAATTTCCTAGCAGCAAATGGTTATCAAGTGAAAGTAAGAATAAACGCTTCTTTCCTTGTCAGCTGAAACCCATGCAAACATTAGGCTTTATGGCTGTATGTCTTCCTTTGAAACTGTACCCTTTTATGGTCAGCTATTAAATTCATCCTCATATTTGGGAAGGCAAAGTCTAGCTATCTTTCTCAGAGCAAAAGGTACATATAGCTGTGTTCTTTGCGCTTGTTAGCAACAAGCCAGAGTAAATTCAAATAGCCTTTCTTTAACAGAGAGAGAATGAGAGGAGTTATTTTAGAGGACGCATTCCTAATAACCTTAGGATAATACTGCTTATCTAGAATTAATAATTTTGTCTTATTTTTCAGCCCTGTGGAGATGTGATTGTTAAATACCTTAAAGACCATCTGCTCATAATTATGGGGATTGCCTTTGGACTGGCCGTTGTAGAGGTACCAGTATACACCGTTAAAATATTTAGTGGCTGACAAGCAATATGTTCTACTTAGAAATATACTGGGAATGGGATTAAAACACCTGGTTTGCCCAATTAATAGACAAGGGAAAACCACCTCTCACCTTAGCTATAATCTCACTGTGATTTCATATAAACAGTATACGGCTGCCAAGCTGAGAACTTCAGGTGGGGTCAGACCACCCTGCTGCCTGTAGAAGTGTACCACATGGCACTTTTTCTGCGAAGGTCTGACAGTCCTGGAGCCGGGCTGTGCCTTGACAGCGAGCCCTGTGGACAGAGGGCTGTGCGGATACCCAGCCCCAGGAAGACACGGGGAAGATCAGCTGGTCTTTTCTTCCTCTTTCCTTCCTTTGCTTGAGGAAAAAGTAATCTCGTAAGAAAACTTTAGTCCCTAAACTGCATATTCTTATCGCAGAGAAATTACGATACAAAATTATTACTCCAAGAACATAATTTAGCCATCAAGATGGTGCGTGAATGTGCCTGAGTGCACACCTGTGCTGCTCCATATATTCCTCTGTGTAAAAAAAAAAAGCAGAGTATGTGAGCTCTTTATTTTAATTGCTTCATCATACACTGAAGAATAACATGCAAATTTTTCTCTGAAGAGAGGAGGAAAAACGGTGAGGTTATCCTGTCAGCTACTTGATGAATGATAGGCTTTGATTAGGAGAAAATGACAAATAAACAGGGGATTTCATCATGTTGCTTTCTTCGGTCATTTTCCTTCTTTTCACTATTCCTCTGTGGTTTCCCCCCTCCCCTGCCCCCCGCCAATGGATGTTGGAGGGAAAAGCAGAAATGATGAAGATTGCTGTGCAGAGTTCAGTCTGTTATTCTGAGTGAAAACTTCTTAACATCTTTGGCAGAGGATTGCTCCTCGTGGTAGAAGAATGGGCGAGAGCTCCAGCTCAAAAATACATTTCCAGGAAAATAATAGTAAGCGGGGAAGAGTTACGCAGCTGCAGCACTGGGAGAGGACAGGCCGCTAACTTCTTACTAGGCACAGGCTTCATGTTATTTAAGGTGCTATATGTGGGGGGTCAGGTCTCTCACCTACATGCAGACTTTGGGGGGAAAATAGGTGAAACGCACCAATATTAAAAGGCCTTTAAAAATATAATAGAAGTGTAAAATTGCATCTGTATCCCGAAGGTAAGTTATAAGTCTCTGTGCTCTAGTTACTGCAGTTACATGAGTTGTGGCCTTTACTTCATTGGCCACCATTCTTCCCTGTTCTCCAGTTGGCATTTTCTGTGGTGGCTGCCTCTCCCAATCATAAAAGGGTTAGAAAACAACGTGGATAAACAATATGAGCCTCAGCTGGTACAAATTGTCAGCTGGCAATTTACACTTGCTAAACATTTAGCATTTCCAAAGATACTAACGTATTATGAGCTCTTGAGTAATTGCAAATCAAAGGTCACGTGCTTCACTATCTCTCTGCTCTGGAAAACCCCAGATACAAAGAAGTGGATAAGGAAAAGTGCTCTTCCCTAGCATTCCCCCCATCTGCCTGCTCCGTTATGCCACTTGTGGGCAGCTCACACTATTAGTGGAAACGATACTGAGAAGAAGGGCCCAGTTTCACTTGGGCACAAGTGAAAACCCGGGCATAGCATGTCAGGGAAGCCCTGTTGCCTTATTCCGACTGTGAGTTCATCCCCTCATCTTAGCTGTACCCCTGTGTTCTGTATGCTCATCACTGTCTCTTCCTTAAATAAAAGAAACATCCTGGTGTTCATGGTTTCATAAAAATCATTTGGATACCTTCCACTTTGTGAAACACCTTCATAGACCGGTTAATTTTAAATCCAGAAGGAAGCTTTCTGATCTTCTGATCTCACCAGCTATCTGTCACAGGCTGTGTGATCTCACCCAGTAGTTCCCACTACAGAAGGTGACCCTACTGAATTTTATGTTTCAAGCAAGAGCTTCTTTATTGGGCTCAGTGTTTCTATCCCAAATCTGTTACTGATGAATATGAAATATTTGTTGCATGATCATTTGCACTCAGAAGAGTGGGGTATGTGTATAGATATATGACTAAATACATATATACATGTATACCTTTACACATATATACATGTATACCTTTACACATATATTTACTTTAAAGAGTGGCAGTGGAAAAAAAGAGAGATTTCAAAGGGAAACAACTCTTAGAATATGAAATTGAATCAGAAAGTTCCTCCAACTGTCTTAGAAAATAAAAGACTGAATTTTTGTCCACATTTCTTGAACATCTCAGTATTTGCTGCTTCATTGCAGCTAAAAACTGCCTTTTAAAACCCCAGAGTTACAGGGTTCCCCATCCACAAAGGCAGTCTATCTTCTAAGCAAATGAAAGTCTTCCATCATGTCTGCAGTCTTACCTGTGGTACATAGTGATTTCACTAAAATGGCTATATTCTAGAGTCATGTTCTTTAAGAATTGCCTTGGAAAAGATCTGCTGCGCAGCAGATTTAGCCTGCATGTAAATCCAAGATATTTGCAAACAAAATGTTCCCACTGTGTATCAGTTGTATCCTGGGATTTCCAGAACTGCCAAGTAATACCAGAAATGTCTCTGTTTTCCAGATTCTCGGTTTGGGGTTTTCTATGAGCCTCTACTGCCAGATCCAGAGAAAATGAAACTGTGGAAGTGTCAGAACGATGTCACCAGCCAAATCAAAACCTTTGTAGATAGAGGGATATTTGGCTTGGCACATTCAGATAAATATACGTATGTCCCAGGCAGCTGTTCTGATGAATACGGCAGTCCAAGTGCACACGGATGCTTCACAATTTGCAAAATGACCTCCTTATACGTCATAAGATTTAATGATGTGAATGTGAAATTTTATTTGCAATAAACATCTCTGTATAATGTTTCTGAGGAGTTTATGTTGTCTGAAGATAGCATTTAAATCATGTTGAGATTCTGAGTTCACCATGCAGTGTGTCCACATGCGTGTTGTGCCACCCATAGCAGAGGCACCATAAACAGCTGCAAACGATCTTGCCGATCTTACGGTGGCTGGCTGCTCCGGGGAATCCCATGCCCCCAGGCAGGGTGTTGCAGTTCAGTTCCACACTCCATACGGTATATACGGTCAGGGGTTTGTAACTTGTGAGAAGCACAGGGAGTAACTTTCATCCAAACAGGAAAGCTGCATTTCCCTTCAGGGACATTTAAGTCAATATCCTACAGCTGAGATGGTCACTCTCAGGCCTAAATGACGTTTAGATTGCATACAGGAGTTGGATTTAGTGGCACATGTTTTGCAAACATGGATCAAGGCTGATACCCAAGCCAGTGCGGAGGCAAGATGTACACAGAAGTTGTGTGGATGAGACTTCACCCAGAGCGGCGAAGACAAGCAGTGGGGTCCCCAGCAGTGGGTGAACAGCGGAGGGCATGGCTCCCCACACAGCAGCAGCAATGTGAAGCATACCTGCCTTTGGATTGACCAGTGCTTGCAAGTGTCAGGGCCCTGAGGGACTGAGAGCCCTGACTGTCCCTGTCCAGCTCCCCAGGGCTCCCCCACCCTGCCTACACTCCAGGACCCCATGTCAGTCCCCAGGGCTCTCAGCCCCCACCCCAGCAATGCTGCAGCAGGGCCAGTCTCCAGCTCCCCACAGCCCTGCCCTGCTTGGCCATGGGGTCTCACTGAGCTGGGCACACCCATGGGCCCATGTCCTGGCCTGGCCTCAACCCATCCCCATGCCCAGGGAGGTGCCCGATGCCCAGGACTGCAGCTGCCCAGTGATCCTGGCTGTCCTCTCCTGGCTGGGGTGGTGGGACAGTCCCTGGGGCCAGGCCCTGTGCTGCCACCCCAGGGGAGCCCACATGGGCCTGGCCCCCAGAGAGCCACTGGCACGGCTGGCTCCCTGACAGAAAGTAAATAGCATCAGGGAGCAGATTTTTTTAAAAGTATGAAGACATCTAATGATGCCTACCAGGATGTGCTAAGGTTTTCCTCAGCTGTGCATTTGGGGGCTAGCTATTTTCACCAGCTCATCTGGGGCCCATCTTAATTTTTAGGAGCAGCTTTAAACACCTTCAGACAGCTTAAGAAAAAAACAGGTACCGTGTTCTTCTACTTCCCTCAAGTGCCCATGACTGCCTCAAAGCATAGCCAGACTGCTTCCGTCATGACAGAGCCATGCAATGGTTGCTTATAAATACATTAAAAGCTTTCTTTGAGCAGAGACCTTTTCCCATGCTTTATACTGACAGGATCAGGTTCAGGTAAATTTCACCTGCAGCGACACATCCAGATGAAAAGTTTGTCCCGTTCCTCACCCTTTCCCTAGCACTCAGACCATTAGGCCAAGCAATGAGAGCTGCTTTCAGAAATTTGTGTGTCTCCCAGGAAAGTCGTTTAGCTACCAGACAGTTCTGGCACTTGCTCTTCCCTCTGCTGAACCTCAGAAACTGTGCCAAAAGAATTCAAATTTTGTTGGATCAGAGAAAAAGCATGACTCCATAACCCAGCTGTAGTCACTGGAAGAAGAACGCTGGCTTCTGGTTCCTCCTCCTCCCCAGACAGTTTTTTGTGTGCATATCCTACCCATGACTTGAAATCCTGGGAGTTGAGCCTGAATCACTCAGATCATGGGATGACAGCTGGACTCAGGATTATCACCACAGAAGAAACGGGGAATAGAAGGGCAAAACACAAAGAGAATTGCATCTTCCTCCTCCTCCTTTCCAAGGGAAAGAATGTTCTCTTTGAACAAAGGACCAGAGGGGTTTCCGTAGAGAGGGGACTCAGACCTGTGGAGGCCTAACGGATGGACATGAAGGGGAAATTACATCTCACCCTTGCTGCCAGAAGTAGTTAGTTTCAGGCAGCTGTAAACGTGAATATTATTGCTGTGCATTTATGATAAGCATTGACACAAGGTTGACACAATGCACGCTGGCTTAGACACAAATCTGGTCCTGTATGCTACTCTGGGGAAGACACATGTATAAAAGCAAGGTGTTAATACATGTAAATTTTGGTTGTCTACGGCTGGTTTTGGATGTAGCCCTCAAAATATCCTCCTCTTGCATCAAAATAATACATTAGACTTCTTGTTAAAACTGTGGTGCCATTAAAATCAACAGCAAAATGTTGTCTTCAGGAAGACACTGACATAAGAGTTTCATCTGGAGCTAAGGTGAATAGTTCCTCTGTTCGTCTAGGCTTTTTGTCTTTATTTCCTGAAGTTCTAAGGAATGAAACTGAAGTACCATTATGATATGCTACCGTGACTGTTTAAATGGGATTGAATCAATGAAGTTGTATGGAATATTACCAACTTGCCACTGAAGTGAGTTTGCCTCTAAAATATGCCCATTGCCTTTGATGTTGCAAAACTTCTTTACTTCTAACGTTCAGTAGCCTACTGAAGTTTTCTACTCCATTTTTCCAATAGAAATAGCAAAATAGCAAACACAGAACAAAGAAAAATCTGTCTGGATGGGATTCATCTGGCCACATGCAAAAATTCTACAGAGTTCATATCATAGAATCATAGAATCACAGAATGTTTTGGGTTGGAAGGGACCACAAGGATCATCTAGTTACAACCCCCACTCCATGGGCAGGGAGATCCTACACTAGACCAGGTTGCCCAAAGCCCCATCCAACCTGGCTTTGAACACTGCCAGGGATGGGGCCTCAACAACTTCTCTGGACAACCTATTCCAGTGCCTCACCATCTTAACAGTCAAGAGTTTCTTCCTTATGTCCAATCTAAATCTCCCCTCTTTTAGTTTAAACCCATTCCCCCTTGTCCTGTTACTACACTCCCTAATAAACAGCCTCTTGCCATCTTTCCTGTGGGTCCCCTTTAGGTACTGGAAGCCTTCTCTTCTCTAGGCTGAACAAGCCCAACTGTCTCAACCTGTCCTCGTAGGAGAGGTGCTCCAGCCCTCTGATCAACTTTGTGGCCCTCCTCTGGAAATGCTCCAGCAGCTCCATGTCTTTCCTGTACTGGGGACCCCAGAGTGGGACGCCGTACTCCAGGTGGGGTCTCACAAGAGTGGAGTAGAGGGGGAGAATCACCTCCCTCGACCTGCTGGCCACACTATTTCTGTGTCCTGAAGCCCAGGACACGGTTGGCTTTCTGGACTGCCAGCGCACACTGTTGGCTCATGTTGAGTTTTTCATCAACTAGCACCCCCAAGTCCTTCTCAGGGCTGCTCTCAATTCATTCTCTGCCCAGCCTGTAGTTGTGCTTGGAATTGTGCTGACCCATGTGTAGGACCTTGCACTTGGCCTTGCTGAATTTCATGTGATTTGCACTGGCCCACCTCTCAAGCCTGTCAAGGTCCCTCTGGATGACAAATATCTGGATTGGAAGGGACTTTTAAAAGTCATCTATTCCACCCCCCCGCCATATTGGAGCTACCCTATAATCAATGAAGACAAGTAAGCACATCTAGGAGTTGAGCCATCTCATTTTAAAAGAGATGTCCAAAGAGGGTAGGTGAGTCATTTGCATTGTAAACAGGTGAAGCTGGAGTGAATGAATCCCACCCTACAACACTGAACTTCTTAACATCAATAGAAACTAGTCCATTTCAAAAGAGCATTAGTATAATATTCCATGAAGGAATTCCATTGATTATTCATTGATTCACTGACTTTTTTGCTCAGTCATAATACAGCACACTAGGAAATGAGCCCTGCTTACTCTCTGGGCTGGTAGGATGAGATTCATCGGCTGTGCAGGAATGTCTTCAGACCCACAATGCTGTAAACAGAGATCCCATCACCATGCCTTCAGGGAGTCCTCTTGGTATTCTTATCAGAGAACATTTTGTGTTTGCAATTGACTCAAAATAACAATGGGACATTTTTCTGAGCCCACATCCAATTTTTAATCATGGTGTCTGGAATCGCTGAAATGGAATTTGACAATAAATCCTTGATAGAACAATAAAACTATAAGGGTTTTCTTTTTGTGGGGTGTCGGGGAAGGTTGTTTCTGTTTTTTCACAGCAATCTCATCCAAGGTTTTGTTCCTCTCGATCTTACCCGATAAAATCAAGCATACAGGGGAAAGACACATGGCCAAAACCTTAGTGCTTTGGAATAGCAAAGGGACAAAAAGGATATATCATTATAATCTTACATAGTGTAAGAGAAGAGTGGTAAGAAGAAAGACAGTGCATCCCTGTCTTTGCTAGGGAAACTGAATCCCAACTTAAAACCAAGTCTATTCAACACAAACTGGTGATTTATCATGTCAAAACCAAATAACTATTTAATGGCAACAGATAAAACATCGTACCTGGGTCAAACTATCGGCAAAGAATGATTTGTTACTTCATTTAAGGGATTCTGGAGGAACATGTTATTCTCAGAAAGGATTGCATTTGAGGGAAAAATACAGCATGAATAGAAAAAGAAAGAAGTTATATTTTACGGTATAATATGAGTCAGTAAAGCAATGTCAGGAGCACCATAAACAGTGAAGGGAGTGTTAATAAGTCCATTATTGGAAACAAAAAAAAAAAAAGAAGGAAAAGACAGAGGCAGATAGACAAACAAAAAAGAAATCTGATTTTGAAAAAATGAAAGAAGAGTGAAGAAAAACAGGGCAGGTTAATTTGAAAGAAAAGAAGAATAAAGATATTGAGCTTATCAAGATTCAAGGGTTTGCTGCACTCAGCTGAGTGTGAGGGGAATTTGGCCCTGATCCACCTTTGTGTCCTGGCTGTTCTTCATCCAAAGCCAAATCTGCCCCAAATCTGGTTGCCTGTCAGGGCCCCTAAGAAGCTGGTGTCACAGCTGGGGCTCATCAGAGCAGAGCTGTGAGCCAAAGGATGGCCCAAGAGACAGGTCCGTTAGCCCTCTGGCCCCCCAGGGATGCCCAGAGAATGATTGTGAGGAGCTGGAACTCCGTCGGGGAAGGACACCAGTGCACTGCAGGTCTGACCCAAGTATGTTTAGAGACATGATTAAGTGAGGCAGCAGAGTTTATTTTTTAATTAAGATGGAGAATTATCAGTTTAAATTCTGAAATAGGACTGAAACCACAAAATTAAAAGCCAATTCTCTGGCTCTGCTGTAAGACCTCTACTAACTGCTTAGCCAACAAAAGTGTTTTTTTGCATGGGAGAAAACTCAGCTGATTTAGGCTGGATTCGACCCTCCTCATTTGAGGGGATATTTGACTTTGGGCAGTTTGGGTCAGCCAGTTACAGAGCAAATACCTAATGCAGCTCCAGGCAAGAACCAAAACCTCCCCCTGCAAAGGTTCAGGCTGGGGAAGCTGCCTGGACACTGCTCCTCCAGGAGGGAACCGAGCGGTGCCGAGCTGGGGAAATGTTACATTAGGACATCATTCAGGGACCAAAGGGAGGCTTGGATCTCTTCTGGCTTTATCCATGGCAATTTGATTATTCTTGATAATTATGTATCAAGAAAACTGGCAGGTTTTCTCCCCACTCCTGTCAATAGCAATATTATCATCCTTTCACTGAAGGGCTCTCTTTTTGTGCAATGGTTTGGATTAAATTGCTTTTTGTTCTTTTCAAGTCTTTCTTTTTTTGAACTGAAAGCTGATCCTTGGTGTATTTTGCAAAATGCTGAGCCTGCCTGGGTTGCTTGGGGAGGTAAAGGTGAATGTCATTCACCACTTGATAGGGTTGAATTCTTTATCTATCTGAACTTGGACACTGGGGAGGAATGGGAAAATCTTGCCTCTCCTTTTCTCTCTCAAATCCACTTACAAATTCTTTCTCTTTTAGAGAATAACAAGTCTCCACAGCAATATCCTCTTACCCCAATTTTACAAAATTTCCTCGAGCAGTCCAGAATTCTTTAAAAGACAGGAACCAGAGAAGTGGAAAAGGCATGAAGAAATAAGAGGCAAGAGAGGTCCTTGAGCAGTAAGAGGGATAAGAGACATATAATATTTTTCCTTCACAATCTGTGAAGAGCTCAAATTCAGCTAGTATAATTCATCAGAGAGACTCCAGTTTCTTCATCTATGTTAACCTATACAAGATTGGGAAAGACGGTTGGGCCGATTTTTTTCTATGAAAAATGAACTAAACTGTGCTAATGGACTTGCACACCCAAGGCTATGGAAGAAACTGATAAGAAAACCAGGCATCAAATATGAACAGACCCAAGTGCACTCTCAGACAGCTTCATAAAACAGTCTCCAGGCATTTCAGCGTACCAGCTCTTTACACTGAAAGCCTGTGATCTTGCTAACGCAAGGAGGTTAATTAGTGGAGTGGGTTCCAGGGGTTGTATTAAAAGGCCCAAAGTGTCAGTAGTTTCACATCTGCTACTAAACGAACATAATGTGTTTCTAAGCTGTTTCAAACTGTGCTTTTGTGGTGTTCGTTATCTAAAAGATTTGTCAGATCAGCTAAACCCAGGCTGATGTAGGAATACTGACTGTTTTGTTGCTGTAATGCATTTTCTTGCTAAAGTTCAAGCTGAATATATTACTTCACTGTAATATAAATGTTTCCTAAATTCTATTTCATTATGTTCATGAATTAAAGCAGCAGCTACACTCTGAACCATTAAATCTATCATTACTCAACTTGACATTAAGTTCTTTATTATTACAGTTAATTCAGACCAGGAAAGATCTTTTGTAGATTTGATTCTGTTGGGGATGAGAAGGGAATTGAATGTACTTACTACTGTCTCTGTTAAAAAAAATTATCTTTTAAAATGCGTTGGGTTTTGTTAAAAAATATTTGTCAAAACCATCTTTGACTAAGGCTTAATATCGGTATCAGTGATTAACTGTGTATGAAGAGTAAGAAATATTAGGAAGTGGAGACATGGAAATGAATGCTGGCTGTTCATCAGGGCCTCCATTATTTATTTCTGTTCCCTGCCTGGACAAGTGTCTACTGTCGTAAATACTGTTGACATCCTCTGGCATAAGATTAAAATAGACTCTTTCAAGAGAAGCAGTGACTGAGGAAATTGGTTAATAAAAAGTATATAGTAATGGGATGAGTAGGAATAGGAATGAATATACCAAAGAAACACACTGTGTTACTGCGTAGGAAGTTAATTGCAATCACTCCCATCGCTGTAGCAAAGGAGTTGGGAGCACGCTGCCTCGATACCCGGGCTATTGCAGTTCCATATATGTTTACAGACAGGCAAACAGATGGGTGGGAAGTAAGGACCATGTGGCCACAAGGCTCAGAACGTCAGAAAAGGAAGTGAATGAGAACAAAAAACCTAATTGCAACTGGGAGAGGAATCCAGGGAGCCATAATGTGAATTACATGAACCAGAATGTGATCGGAGCGACAGGACAGAAGTTTACAACCCAACCTGATGGGAAGCATGATGGATCCCTGGAGCCTCTTGCAAACTGATCAAGGATTGAACTGTTTGTCAGCACAAATGACAAATTGCAGACTACTGAACACCACAGTGTGTGCTGAAAGGGGAAGGAAATGAGGGCTTGTTTTATAGTGGTTGGATTTCAAAAAATGTCCTCTGCTCTAAGAGACATTCCAGATTCTCAAAGAGTTTGTCACATTAAGTACAGGAAATTGTCTGTCAGATACAGTTTTGGGTACTGTGATTGTGGTACAAAGGATCCAGATGTGCTATCTCTGACATGCTTAATACCGTAGTACAAACAATTACAACAAATTACCTTCTCCCCGCGATTTAAGATTCTGTGCTCATTCTACACAAGGACTCTCACGGTGACATGGAGGACTTCCTCCTATTACCTTTTCCGTACTGCTATTTCTCAGTTTTTCAGCCAGTGGAAAAAGGATTTGAATCAATAGACTACAGAGGTCATTCTGGAGTACAGCATGGTGAACTTGTTTAAACATATTTTTTTAAATATATATACAAAGAAATACACAAACCGTCTGAGAAAAAAAAAATGCCTGTAGCTTTAGAATAAGAGATGTGCTACAGATGCAAAAGGTTGTGGACAAAAGACTTCAAGAGCAGTTTTTCAGAGCTGAAATTGGTTCTGCTTCAAATATTCTCGAAAGACTAAATTTTTTTGGATGGCAGCAACCATAAGTTGATGTTAATAATTCAAGTCAATTTTAATAACACGTGGCTCTAACTGCAATAACCACAACAATGTTATGTAAAAGGAACAACTGCCATGGATTTCATGCTGGCATGGAGAATTTTGTGAGCAGGTGGAATGGGTTTTCTGTCTTCCAAGAGGGACACTTGAAGTATTTCTGGTCATATGGCAACCATTCCTGAAGATTGAAACGATAGGTGAGATAGTTGGTATAAACTGTATGTGCTTGCAGATCCACGCGTTGAATTTATGCCCATTGTCTCATGGCTGTCACTGAAAGTTATATCGGAATAGAAATGTACTAGAGAGCCTGAAACTATGTAGGCAGAAACAAAAATATGTCCAAAGAGACGAAAACAGAAACAAATATTGGCACTTAAGAAAAGCAAGTACAAAACCGAGTATTTAGAGAGTATTTCACAGGGGAACACAGTTTATCTGGCACTACATATTATAGACCATGACCATCACAAACATGCTAATGTCTCCAAATAGAGAAAATATCGATGTTCCCTGATCTCTTCTGGACTTCAGTGGATCTGTTTAACAAATTAAGATTGGATGAATTAAGTGTCAGTCAGTCACCTAATGAAGCATTTGCTGACTTTCAGACTGCTAAGGTCTTGTGCGTGGGCTCCAGCTGCTGTGTGACAAGACCATGTGTATCCCCTGGGTCCTGTGTCATACCTGGCAGCCCTGCGCAGATATCTTCCTCACCTTAGCAGCGCTAAAGTGAGACAATTTACTTCAAAACTCTCCATTCACTCTCTTAGTCCCTAGAATAGGATTTGTTACCACTCGACTACCAGTTACCTGGGTTATTGCAACAGGCTGCTTAGACAGAAAAATTAAAAGTCTAGAAGAGTTTATGCTGACAACAGAATGATTGTGTCGAAACCCTGCTATGAATTAGATATCCAGGTTATGTACTGTTAGGAATGCTAATGGAGCTCCAGCGACTTCACACCGTGCTGGAAATAAGAGCACAGTACATGGTCTGCGGTCTGAAGCAGTTGACCCAACTGTGAGACTGAGAAACAGACACAAATATTCTTGTAGATCTTGTGGACTTAAGTGACTTGCCCACATCAAGATGCGACAGGGAGTCAGCAAAGCCACAGGCACTATGACTGAATTAATTTTGCAGGCAGCAGAAAGGGAGAAAAGGCTGCTGGGAAGGGAATAACTGAAATATTTTAAGGCTGCAAAGAGTAGTTCAGCTACGCTTTCTATTTTGGCACTTTGTCACACACCTGGGAGCAAAATCATGTCGGCATGGAAATTGCTGGGCAGTTTGAAAGAAAGCAGGTGATAGAAGAAAGCAAGACAGCAAGGGCTGCCTTAGTTACTGTTCCTGGGCTGTCCGGAGGTATGCCCATATGTAAGGGACAGTTTTCTGCAGCAATAGAGCTGTAGGACACATAGAAAATTTGTGACTCCAGGCTTTTACTTTCCATTGGTTCCCTGGGCTATATGTCTTGCATATATCTCGTGTGTGGTATGTGTCCCATTACTCCGATCAATGTAATGGTGCTGCTACACACATTGCAGAGCTCGGCAGGTCGCCTATAGCCTAGAGTGTGACAAATTCTAACAAGAATTCACAATTATTAGGAATTCAGATGCACTGAAAACTGTGCAAGCCATCACTGGAGGTACGGATTACAGAGGCCTCCATGCCAGCAGCCTGCTGTCAAGCTCAAGATACAGCTCAGCTCTTGAGCCACACTTCAAAGCATAGCATCTGCCTGCAGCCAGGAAACATCCACCCCACTGGAGTACGGATTAGCACTGTGCATGGAAAAAAAGCTTTCACAGTCACCTTATAATTTTTTATTTTGACTTTTCTGTATATTTTTGCAAATGTTAGAAGCAGAACTGAGTTACCGAATCGGGGGGGCAGGTGAGGTGGTAGCCGACAAGATGGATTTGCAGAACAATGGTCAACTAATAAGATACCAGCATCGTTTCGCAGATTTTTAAGCCATGTGTTGTTATTCTTTTCTGAAGCTGCAGAATTCTGCAGAGGATGGTACTTGTTAATTGTAAACACTTAAACCGCTAAAAAAGCAAGTGTCAGTTTCTTAGGAATGAATCTATTTTTTTCTAACAAAAAATGAAGAGTATCAGCCTGGTGGCCAGACGACATTCACAGGCAGGAGTTCATGTTCAAGCAGATACAGTGAATTTGTGCAAGCTCAGAGTAGCAACGAAGAGCGCCACATCACGATCTTAGGAAACAGAAAACTGTTTTGTTACCCAGATTTAGAATAAGGAATCTTTGGGAAATCAACAGTTTTTTAAAAAGTGAGTTAGTGTTTAGGGCAACAGTGCTGTGGCATTTGTGGAATAATGTTCTCTTTAACACAGAAAATGTCATTCACCCAGGAGATGAGCTGGGGCCAAATCCTCATCTGATGTCTATCAGCATGATTCCTTTGCCATTAGCACGGCTCCAGTGTGTTCAGTGGAGCAATACCGCTTCACTTCTGCTGAGGGCTTTGGCCTTCTGTCTCATAGCTCAAAGAAATTAAGCTGCCTTCCAAGTCTTCTGACTGAAGCTGTGTGCAGTTTAAATCTTGCTGCAAAAAGAGCCTGTTCAGATGTGTTTTTCCTTCTGTTTCAAATGATTTTGCACATTCATCATATGAGTTTAATGGAATATGTCTCATTTTCATCAAACCATGGAAGACCAAAAATTGTTCACAGGTTTAAGTCAATGACCCATTTTGCTGAAAAAAGAAAAAAGCACTTAAGCCAAATTTACTTTGCAGAAATGATTTCTCTTTACTTTTTCTTTACTTTTTCTTTTTTGTAAATTTGTAATGAAACGTGAAGAAAGTTAACATATGAGCCATTTTACACCTTATTAATAACATTTTGACAGCCCTGCTTTGAAGGTCGTTTCAAAATAATGTGAAAACCCAAGAAAATTATGTCAATATTATTTTAAGTTAGAAAAGCACCCTATTTTCATCTTTGTTTTTTCCTTGGTCATGCTTAAAATAGCCTGTCTTAAATTTGGAAAAACCTGAAAATTCACAGTTAAAGATAAAACTCTGTCCTCACTGAAGCTAACCATTTCCTATATTACTTTAATCTAAGACCTCAGCTCATTATTTCAACTCACAAATCAGGTAAACTATGATGATCCTACAAAACAGGAGAACTATAGGAAATACCATTTCCCACATTACATAGCGAGAATATCCTACACAGATGTTAGTAGTAGCTGAGAACAGGAGTTTTGTACAATTCCTCCTGCTGTGATTAGGTTTTGCAGTTATTTTGCATACTTCTGTCATCACTAGAATTAACTTTTCTATTAAATGAGGTCTTAGGTAGGTTTATGCATTTGTTTTGTTTTATGTTTGTTATGGTAGGCCTAAAAAAACCACTGTCTTTCACTCATTTGCAACTGTCTGCTCCCTAGGGTGGTGGATTGTAAGACCAATAAGCAAGACCTGCAGGGATCTTAGCAGAGAAGAAAGGGTTTGAGAGGGGCTGGTCAACCCCTGCGGTGAGGAGGACCTGCCCAGGAAGAGGCTGAAAGCCCCAGTAGCAGGAGGCTTTGAGGGGTCTCAGTCAGGTCCCTGTTGGTGACACTGAAGTGGGAACAGTGTTTGAACACCAAGGGTCTCCCTAGGAGGAAGGAAGCAAGAAATGATGCCAGTAGTCTGGAGGTACTGACATACTGGTGCACAAAGCAGTGTGCTGGCTTATTTGAGAGAGGGGAAGCTGAGGGAAGATCAAACATCTTGGAGCAGGTCTACCTCAGGCTTCCTCTTAGTTTTAAATTTCCCTGCACCTTTGCGACCTCTCCTCACTGACCCTGTGGTCATGGCAGGAAATCTGCTTGTAACTTGGGTTCAGTGTGGACTTCCAATGAGTGGATGTGTCCCTACACATCCTGCCACGTCACTTGTGACTGCCACCATGGATGTGAAGAGGAGAAAAGTCACAGGGAGAGAGAACATGGTGAACTGTGGTGCTGGCTGGGATGGATCCGACGGAGCAAGCCCTTGCAAGGAGAAAAGCAGAGAGCGTTCCCTGAAGGAACTACAGAACATGACCGAAAGAAACTGTTTCCCAGCAGATCGCATCGACACTAGGGCTCTGCTGGCATGACTGCGTCAGCAAGTCTGGAAACTCCTAATTGAAGCACAGCTCCAGCGGCCAAACTTCAGTGCAGATCAGGCCTCAGAAACGGCCAGGACACTCTGATGCATTATTTCCAGTGCAGGTCCCGCTAGATTAGGATGTGTTTTTCATTTGAAGTTGAGTTACTCTAACCCAATTCCCTCCAAACAAACAACCAACCAAAGGAGCGAGCAAACAACCCTGTGGGAGGGATGGCTGATCCGTGCACAGCGGGGAGCAGAGCGGGGTGGGGACCGACTGGCTCCGAGCGCCAGCGCTGGGCTTGTTTTCCCCTATGACTTTCATCCTGTTTGTCACTGTTACCAGGGGTTTACAAACTCAAAGCAGACATCTGGTCCGGTTTAATACCAACGAGAGAGAAAACTGGATATTAATTTTGATATGACAGTAAAGCAGTTTGATAGCGCTCATGCTGACAGAGCCGCCACACCATTTACGATCTCTAAAACTAAATTGATTTTCATAAAACCCACGCAAGATCCTATTAGGGCAGACAATTAAGATTATAATGCAGCCTAGCCTGCTAAGGAGCAGTAAATTTTCCTGGAATTTAGTCGGTTGGTTACACTGATTTTATATTAAGTTAGAGAAAATTTTGGTCATGTAAAGGCAAAAGCAGTTTAAATCTGTTTCATACATTGCAGCATGGTCTCACTGATTAAAAATACCTGGGCCTCTTCCAAACTTGTCGTCATATTGGCTACATGACTGCTATAAGCAAACCCCCGCAAACAGAAAGATCTGAAAGTTCAAAGCTTATTTAACTTGAGAGTGCTTGTAAAAGGGGAAAAATGCCATTTCTGCATGGAATAATGGCTTGTAACTTTTCCAGCATTATTTTTTTCATTAATATCACCTGAATCTGATATGCGTGTTTCACAGCAGACTCCAAATAAGAAATCTGGTACCTTTTGGCCTGTTATTCCTGTACCATCTGGCTAACAGGTACTGCACTGTTCTTGCAGTGTGACGCACCAAATAAAAAAGTCAGATCTTTTTAAAGCCACAATAAATTTCCCAAATGAGTTTGTGTGAAATGTTAAAAAGCAGAAGATAGAGGTTTTGGGTTACATTGCCTCTAATTTGAAAGGGGGATAAGTGGAGCCAGGTGGGCTACTTAGCCAATACCTGCCTGTTCCAGCTTTTTGAATCTGTGAACATTACACCCGGATACAGATGGAAATTGGAAACAATAAATGATTATTACAGAGATTTTATCATCCTGTAACTTGTGCACAAAAGATGAGCCACGTTCAAGGACACTTTGAAAGTGCGCTGCTTAGGCATGTATCCGGACAGATGTACGGGAGTAAGAATGTGCCATATATCAAGTGAGAGGAATAAGATTTCTTAATTCCACTGTGACAAGCACAAGCATCTTTTAAAAAATGAACCTCCCCTTCTTAGCATTAATCCAGTTTCTTTCTGATGTCTCTTTTTTTTTTGGTTAAGACGAGCATACACCCATTTCCAGCAATCTGCTTGTCCACAGCTGGAAATGGGGGATGGTAGAAGCAGACAGATATTAAGAAAAGAGGCTCACAATATCTTGCTTGAGTTATGAGTGCAAGAAACAAAAGTAAGCTCAGACAGGTAAATTCTCCTGTCCCACTGGCCACTTCTGACTTATAAGCCTGTATTCTCATTAATGTTCAAAAAGCTACGTTTCAGGAAAACAACTGCAAATATAGCCAGGTCAGAAATTACTCAATGGCATTTTTCTTTGTTGACTAGTCACAATCAAAACCTGCCACATAGATGGCCTGACTATGCTGGGGGATGGATGGGAAGCAGAAACATTTCCATCACAAAATGTCTAGTGTGCTTTCAGCTTGCTCAACAGAGGCCAATTACCCGGTGGCCTGGGGTCGTTGCTCCCCATCCTGTCCTGGCTGTTGGGAGAAGAGGCTGAAGGAAAACTGGGGTTCTGACGGCTTGGTCTGGATCCTTCTCAGCCTCAGGTGAGACAAATCCCTCTGCAGAAGTGTGCGTCTTTTCCCATTAATGAGGAAGGCAGCCTGGACAGACGCATGCCCTGAGCAGAGGTGGGCAGCTGGGCTGCTGTGGAGTTCAGGGCTTTCCTTTGGAAGCATATCTTGAGTTGGGGACAAAATGAATGCTGAGACATGAAAATCCTCAGCACCATGGGACAAGCTTATCTGCACATCTCTATAACCAGCTGACAGGCTTTCTCTTTGGGACTGGGGGCCACTGCAGCCAGCACAAGTCCTGATAAAGCTTGTTAAGTACCGGCCAGGGCATCCTGCATTTGATTTCTATTTCCAACTGATTGAAGAGGAGTATGCCAAGAGACTGAGCATCATGTTGATTAGGTGCTGGAGTGAAAAAGAATTCATAAACCCAAGGTAGGTGTCCAGGTCAGCTGCCCTCCAAGTGGAGCGTGGGGGCCATAAGAGCATGGATGGCCACAGCCCATGCCCCATGGGCAGACAGGCGGGCTCTCTGCCAGGACAGGGGTGGGTGCAGCACCCACCTCGCTCCTACCTGGGATTCACAGCCCAAGAGCTCTCGTCAGGAGCCCAAGTCACTCCTCTGTTACAAGGGACAGATTTTTCTTAAGGTTCACTGAGCAAAGTGCATGCATTTTGGGTTAGACAGGAGAGGGCAGAGGACTCACCATGCTGGATTGCCACTGTTTTCTGTTGTCAGCCTTTTCTCCTTCACAATAGTCAGCACATCTCAGCTCTTTGTAAAGAGTCACCAAACTCTGCCACATGGTAATTAATTAAAGGGCAGAAAGAAAGTGTAGGGATGGGAATAATGCAATTCTTACTCATTTTTTGTTTCTCTTAGGGAAAAAAAACATGAGCTGGAACAGCAGGACTGCATTTAAAACAAACCCAAAACCCTCTTCCAAAATACCTCCATATATAAAAATGGGAAATTATTCCTTGCAATTAGATGAAATCAGGGTATGTCACAAGATGTGAGACTCAGCTCAGGAGGAACCGCTGGAATGAAGTGCAGTGGAAAGCTTAACACCATCTCTAGTTAAAAGGAAAAAAAAAAAAGAAATGTTACAGATCTAATCTTCATTGTATGAGAAATCAAATAATATTTTTAACATTTATATTCATTCTGAATTAGTTGGAAATGCCACAATGACGATAATTTTTTGGCTGAGCACAGAAAATGCCAGTTTCATAACAGCTGTACATGCTAACATACTTGTTCCCTTTGGGGTATTTGTATGTCTTACCAGCTTAAACAGCTCCACTACTTATAAACTAGTACACAAACGTCTAACAGATGTACAAGTTCACATGAGAAGGAATAAAAAATGCACAAACCCCATCACTCTTTCACAACTAATCTGCTTTAATGTAGGAAACACAGCCCACTTGTGCTTCCTTCGCTGCAAATGCTTTCTTACTCTGTGAGATCCCTGAATCCCAGCCTACTCTTTGTTCTTTCATATTTGAAATAGCTGTTGGACTTTTAGAAATGCTCCGTCAGTCTTTTTTAATTGTCTCATGAGACCCAGTGTTCTGAACAAGCATAAATAAATGCCTTTAAAATCTCTGAGATGGATTTACTGGGAGGACTGAGGTGGGTACACTCTCCCTTATGTAAGAACAGAGGAGCTGTGACCCTGAGCGGTCCTTTTCTTCCCTTATCCAGAACCATGCAGCATTCATCTCTGAACAGTCTGATTTTTGCTTACTTGGCACATTAACCTAGGCATCTAGACAGTTTGGAGCTCCTGGTTCTCCTTCCTGGTTCCTCTTCTTTTGTGATTTTTAGGCCAGAGCTGTGTGGAGCTGATGTTTCATCTTTCTCCCACCTCCTTTTTGCCGTGCCCCTGCTCCAGGGAAGGAACTGGTCTTACACGCACATTTAGGACATGTCTATGTCCCACAGTGTGGTCCTGCAAAGAGGTGGCCTGAGCAAGCTGCATGTTAACAAGCCCAGGCAATGTAACACAGAGATGTTTGCAAATAAATCAGCTTGCAGTTTCACCTGAAGATGAATTTATCTTCAGAAATACAATAAAATATTCTCCCTGCACTGCCACAAGAATTGAGCTTTGCTGCTTCTACAGTCCAAGCTAGCGTGCTTATGGTTGAGGCAGATTGCTTGTATGGCAGTGGTTTGTCTACACAACTCACATTTGGCTCAGCAGTGGAGAATGCTTGGGCCGATCAGTCACTGAAGTGTCTTTCTCCCTCCAACTATTGCACAGAGCATACATTCTTGTGCGCTGTATGACACCATAATCATTCCATGGTTTTTTGGGAAGACATGAGAGGCAAATACTTGTAGACCAATTATTAGTTCATGCTTGCAGGAAGGTAAATAAGGAATACATTCCTGTCACTTCAGGAGACACCTCGGTGCTCTGCTGAACATCCATTACCTTCACCATCATCGAATTTAACTAGATGTCAAACGACCGCAGAGGCTGTGTTCTTAACAGTGCTGTGGATCTTGCTGGTTTACCAGTACCAGTGAGACCTAGATCGACTGGGATTTCCCCCCATGTTGTTTGCTGTAGATCCTGCCTATGGCTTTTGGGTTAGCCCTGCTCCTTCATCAAGAGAAGCAGTAAACAAGCTGGTAAATCTGTCCTCTGCATTGTCAAAGTGTAAAGTTACACTGCATCTGTACTTTCTTCTTCGTTTTGTTTTTTAATAATCTATTGGGTTTGTTTGTTCAAGCTAATGAATATAGTATGTTATTGTTATGTAGTTATGCCAAAACACTTCACCAGAAATTTCATAAATGTTTTCTGGTGCATTGCCCGGTCTCATGTGGTTTCACTTTGTCCCTTCATATAGAAGAAAAGCACATGAAAGATAAAGATCTTAGGGTTAATACAACTAGAAAAAGCCCTGGGAAGATTCCCTTAAACAGCAAAAAAGGAGTTAATGAAAAATCAAGTACAAATGAGTTATTGTCTGGCTGGCTAACAGTAAAGCTTTAAGGTCTTGATTGCGGCTTTTATTTGCCACGGTAAGCATTTATTCTCAGCAGGAGTCCAGCCAACTTTTGGGGGGACGAATTATGTGAGAAAGCACGCATCACCACAGGGAAAGGTCTCGTCACCTAACATTTGCAGCTTCACAAAGTTTCATAGTAGCATTTCTCTTGGGCTAAGGAGTTTCCACACAATTAAAAGGAGAGGATCTCTGCCCTCAGTTCACAGCTGAAGGTCAAAAAAAACCCAAGGGGAATCAACAAAGGGTTTTTTTTGTGCAAATCAGCAGGATGCTACAAAGCAGCATTGCGCTAGCCTGTCCTTTAGGATGTCTCTGACTCGTTCAAAGAGGCTATTTTCTCAGAACACCTTCATTATCTGCGCAAACACGCTACTTTTGGAGATGGCACCTGAGATGTTCTGGAGCTTTAAGAAAGCAAATTGTAAGAAGGAAAACTATAACAAACTGTAGTTTGTGCTTATACATATTTGAGTGCAATAGACTTGAGAGGAGGAATAAGTGTGGAAGGGTACATTTGTCCCTCTGATGGTAAATATATTTGCTAATTTAATTTTAAAGCCTGAATTCTGATAAATCAGCCTTATATCCCATCTTTGCATCCTGGCAGTATACATCTACTGAAGTTCAGGGCTGTGGAACTTCCTGGATATTTTTAAGCAGTAAAATATTCCTCTTTTCTGATTTCTCTGCTGTTCATGTTAAAGTTAATGGAAAGCTCTCTTTGATTTTATTCAAGTGGGATCAAGCTCTCAAACATAATTTAAGACCTCAGCCAGTTCCCATTGCAGCAACGAGGCCCAACAGCTAACAGCTAGAGTTGCACGTGCAGGTTGCCAAATGGAAGGAAAACAGGCTGAAGGAAGCATAAATACAAGGGGTACTGAAAATAAATTTATTGGAAATGAGCACTGAATCTGAATGAAAATCTGAACTGCTTCCAAATCAGTTTCAAAGAACTGATACAGCAGAAAATGGCCTTCTTAGCCAGTATTCTGTCCCTTACCTTGGATAAACTAACCTATTAATGATGTATAGCGGAGTCATATATTTTCCTCTGATGCATCTGCCAAACATCTATATGTGCAAGTGAATTCACAGATCCTGGATGGTTTTCAGAGGCAGGGATGTAGACATCTAAGCTCTCAAGTCAGAGTAATGTGACCCTCTTTGTAGCTGGATACTTTTTATTCCTCTAGTTTCATATACACTAGTGTGAATTTCCCCAAGACCGGCCACAGCTGTGTGGAGTTATGTGATGAGGCACATCTGCCTTGACGAGCCACATGGTGGGGGGCACAATGCCAGTCTTGGAGCACAGTTTCTGAATATGGGCTCCAGGATACAGCATTGGGCCACAGCCTCTCGCCTGCTCCAGGACACCTCAGGCCTGATCAGCAAGTTTGCCAGATTTAAGATCAAGTAGGCCAGCTGGATTTGGCATTTAATTACAAGAAAATTAAGCACAGTAAAAGCAATGAAGAATCTCACGTGGTGAGATGGTAGGTGATGGTGAACAGCCCTGTGTTATCACAGAATCACAGAATCACAAGGGTTGGAAGGGACCTCGAAAGATCATCTAGTCCA
>VWZZ01003150.1:665419-687194 GCA_013399095.1 Psophia crepitans | reverse complement strand
ATCCCCCCGTCCACCAGGACCCGCAGGTCCCTTTCCCCTACACTGCTCTCCAGCAGGTCAGTCCCCAACCTGTACAGGCACATGGGATTCTTCTTTCCCAGGTGCAAGACCTTACACTTGTCCTTGTTGAATCTCATCAAGTTCCTCCCTGCCCAGCTGTCCAGCCTATCTAGGTCTCGCTGAATGGCAGCACATCCCTCTGGTGTGTCAGCCACTCCTCCCAGTTTAGTATCACCAGCAAACTTGCTGAGGGTACACTCCGTTCCCTCATCAAGGTCACTGATGAAGATATTGAAAAGTACCGGACCCAGCACCGACCCCTGAGGGACTCCACTAGTCACAGGCCTCCAACTAGATTTGGCCCCATTGACCACAACCCTCTGACTTCTGCCCTCCAGCCAGCGCACAATCCACCTCACTACATGATCATCCAGGCGTTATCTTTCAGTCCTACCCACCACAAGTCCCCATCTTCCCACTCTCTGCTCATCTGCTCACCTCTCAGTCCCACTCCTCACTCATTTTTCAATCTGCAGGTCTCCAGAGCCCTTCTTGCTCCAGTCCCCTCCACTCCTCATCTGCAAATGTTCCTGATCTGTATTTCCAGACCTCCTTATGCCTGGTCTCCCGCTGCAAATGCACGTCCCCTGGCTAAAGCTCAGCTTGGTTTTGGAGTGATGTCGATGATGTCCCATCCCTCCCCCTAGGCTTGTTCCATCCCCACTGGTGTCCATATCCATCACTTCTGTCTCATCCCATGTCAGGTCCCCGCTCTGACTGTACCTGAAGAAACAGCGAGGTTTTAAGAACCTGGGCACTGGCTGCAACTGTGAAAAGCCTTCCAGAGCTGCACTCTGAGGGTGCAAACTGTAGGAAAGAGAGAAGGTTTTGCCTAGGAGAACAAACTGGGAAGACATCATGGTGTTGCTCTCCCAATATGCAAGGTACCAGTTTCATAGGTGAAGAACTTGAGGTAGGAGCCAGCTACAGGAGTGTTCAGTACCTGAGACTTGACCAACCCACCAGCAAAGAGCTAGTAGTTCACCAAGCTTACAATAACCATAACAAAGTCTAGGACACTTGGAGTTGGGAGAACCAAATATGGATCTATGAGTCCTTTGGGGGTCTGCAGAATAAATTAACTTCTGTGAATTTCCACTCACATACACAGATACATTATTTAAATGAACACGTGTCTGTCTTGTCCTCTTCCTCCCACATTCCCCCCATCTTCTTTCACCAGTAGAGGTATAATAAAACAGATTTGCCTTTTTTTTTTCCCCTCCTCTTGGAAAGCTGGGCTGCACATTAGTAACTTCCCTTTTGAAATCTAAACTGAAAAATTATGTGCATTAGCAGACCGTATTGTGTTTGGATTCTTGAAGCCAAGCTCCCCTCGGGTACCTATATAGCTTAAAAAATATGGTGACAGGATATACAGCTGGACAGACTATTTCCAATGGAGTCACTTTCCACTGGACAGTGACATTTTGGTGGAATGTGTTGATTCTGTCAGAATTTGCGCTGGGATCTAGTCTGGTAAGCAGGTGGGTGGCCAGAACTACAAAAAACAACTTTTTAACAAAATTCCATTATAAATTTCTTTTGTCTTTCTGACTTTTCCTTCCAATTTGAAATAAAAAATAAATAAATCTGGAAATGGTAATTTTTCTGTGGAGCAGGAATTCCTAAGCCTTAACCAAAAAAGAAACTATTTGTTTATTTTTCCATTTGGCTCTTCCTCTCTGTTTCTCTGGCTTCTCTCACTCAGCTACTCTTCCCACTCCCCCTTTTTGTTCTTTCTGCTCATTTTTCCCCTTTCACCTCTTCATTTCTCAGCTGAATTGTTTTCTCACTCCTGGCTTTGCAATCTAGTTCACAGCTGATCCTTTGCCGAGCATGAACTCAATAACACTGGAGGTGAACTTTCACACTCGTGTAGATTCAGAGACTTAGGGTAGACAGGTTTGCCCCTCTGCATGCAGTAAGTAAGGTCAGTGTATAAACTTCCTCTCTCTCTGCTTTATATTCTCCTCATTTTTATTATCTTAACTGACTGTTTTGTTTTAAAACCCTGACCCATATCTAAACATAACCTCATGTGAACTGCCTAGCCGCCACCACCACCACGGCTTCGCCCTAGCCCCGCTCCCCTCTTCGAGTAGCAGCGTTGCTGTTTGAAGCAAGATGTTGAATTGGAAATGACTTCAGCGTTCACTGCAGTACCTTTGGTAATGTAGTTCGGTAATGGAGTTCCTGCTATAGGCACCTTTTTCCTCTCAGCCTGAGAAAAGTTTTACCTCCCTTATTAGTTTCACTAGCAGTAGCACAGGTTGTTTTAATATTGTGTGCTGCCTGTAACATATTGCAGATGTACCTGTGTGAAATGGTCTCTCATTATTGGAATGTAATAAAAAGAAAACAAGCTTCTCGAGAGGAAAGAGGGTAAAAGAAAAAAGTGAACCCAGTTTGGGCCTGAAATTCCCAAGATTTTTATACTAACATTAACATTTTATAATACAGCTATTAAATTACCCATAGAAGTGTTTTTAAAAGGGCTCTGGGCCAAATTCCGTATTCTTTCCTTTACTCAGTCCCTGTATCTGTTGCTTAATAGAGCTTGCCTGATTAAGGCACCAGAGTAACATTTGCAAAAGCGTGGCAGTGATTCTAGGACCTCTTCCCCAAAATTTTGAAGCCTAAGGATACACTTGTGTCATGCCACCGAGAAGGATGAGGAGACGTCCAGTGCAGCAGACACCACGCAGTTTCAGCAGTAGAAGAAGTCTGGGCACCGTACAGACATCTTCTGTGCCGTACTCCAGCTCGGGGCAGAGCATTTCAGCTCAGCAGCACCTTGTTGACCTGGCTGCCATGTGCTCGAGGCCGGGGCTGGTGTTAGCACACATTTCTGTGCCCTAGCTTGAGAGCACTAGTTTTGTTATTTATACACTACATTTCCTTGGGTAGTGTAGACGTATTGTGAGGCAGTTTTTAAATGGGATTTAGGCTCCTAACTAAACTGGAGATCTGCAAAATGTCCAAGGAAAACATGAGGGCCAAATGCTTTCCCCTGTAGGAAAACCCTCCGCTGGTATAGATCAGACACGCTGTGCCTCTTCTCATTAAGCACGCAATATATTAATGTACTTCAAATGAGGCAAGATATATCATAGTATTGGTTGTCCCTAGAGGGAAAGGACCAAGTAGCCCAGCAGAATAGCATCCATGCCGATCTGAAGTATGTTACATGCAGCACAGAAGTGGTGACAGGATCAAATGATGTGCCTGTGCACTTGTTCCGTGCACGCATAGCTGTCTCTGAAGGGCTTTTGGTTCAACTGAGCTGGCAGGTGAACTCATTCCCAAATTCTAAAAGCACCTTCAAATTGCTTGCATGCGTGTATAGAACTCTTCAGCTTGTAACTTGAAGCCAGTACAAGCACTTTAATTTATTTTAATTCACCGCCTCTGTGAAATGAGACCAAGGCAGTATGTCCCTCTCTCCCTCAGAAGAGCACAGGACTGTGCCAGTGCATTTCTCAAGGCAAGCTACATTATTTCACACCAATTTACTCCAAGTTCTGCAACAGTTTCTTGCAAACACTGATTTTTCCTCAGGATTCGTGTTTTCATCTGTAATGTGTAGAACTGATCTCTTCCAGTTTGAATACTTTATTACCCATTCATGGTGGAGCTAGGAATAGGAACGGTTTCTTAGCATGGGAACATCATCTATGATCTGAATGGGCTTAGAGTCCTAAAATGCAAGGGTTGAATACAAATCCGTAGTTGTTGGTCCTGTGCCAGAACAGAATTCACTAAAATATGAGTCCAGGTCACCATACCCTGGGGTTCTGACTTGTGTTTGTGTAAATCCAATGAGTTTGGTGATCTAAACCTAGGGGGAAAACTTGTGTTTGGCCCTCTACACCTAGAGACATGAACAGTGAGCAAGAAACTGGATTATCATAATGGAAAGGGAAAAAAGCCATTATGCAGGAGTTGTTTGCAACGGGCTAGATCATTGACCTGGTGTAATTTGGCAAAGTTCTGCTGCATTCAGTGAAGCTTCCCCAGTTTATACCAGCAGAAGACTGGGTTTCTCCCAATTTATCATTACAGTCAGCAGTCCCTGTAATTTTACTCTTACAGCATCTAAGACCAATGTGTTACAGACAGCTTCTCTTCTGGAATCAGAAGGGAACCATAAGCCTTCTGGTAATCTTGGATAATCCCTGAAGCTATGAGTCACTAGAAGCAGAGGTCCTTCATGCACCGTTTGAACCCCTAATTATCCAACATATGCAGGTGAAAAGCGAGAGGCAAGAGCGGGGCCAGCAGCAGACAGAAAACACCGGACGAGCGATTTTGCAGGGGACTTCCCGTTAATATAAACAACCTTCTTTCCATCCTAATAATGCACCTGTTAGCAAATATATTCCTGGAGAGCTGCTCTCAGGCATCTGCTTAGGACTTTGCAGAGGAAGTAGCTAATTGACATTAGGGGACTTTGAGGTGTTTCCTGACTGTAACTGTGCAGTATTTAACACTGCTTTATAGAGCACAATGCTCAAAACACTGCCAAGAACTCTGGAGCCCTGCTGAAAATGTGGAAGAAGCAAAAGGTTTCCATGTCCAGAATGGTGACCTAGAATTTAATCTGTTTCCAGGTAGAATTAATAGCACTCTGGCATGGAGCCCAGTCGCTTCCTCTTGCAGAATGAGTCCTGATGAGAGCTTTTTTCCTGTCTGAGTGACTAATCGCATCTCGTTTCAGAGAGATGTGATTCCCTTGGACATTCTCTGTTCCTCAGGGTGGAAAAATCAGAGCTATTGAGGAGACATCTGAGAATCATAGAATCATAGAATCACTAAGGTTGGAAAGGACCTCTGAGATCATCAAGTCCAACCCTCAACCTAACACCACCATGCCTCCTAGATCATGTCCTGGAGTGCCACGTCTACACGTTTTTTGAATGTCTCCAGGGACGATGATTCAACCTCCTCTCTGGGTAGTCTGTTCCAATGCCTCACTACTCTTTCCGTGAAGAAGTTTTTCCTAATATCCAACCTAAACCTGCCCTGACGCAACTTGAGGCCATTCCCTCTCGTCCTGTTGCTAGCTACTTGGCAGAAGAGACTGACACCTTCCTCACTACAGCCTCCTTTCAGGTAGTTGCAGAGTCCGATCAGGTCTCCCCTCAGCCTCCTCTTCTCCAGGCTGAACAATCCCAGTTCCCTCAGTCACTCCCTGTAAGATTTGTTTTCCAGTCCCTTCACCAGTTTCGTTGCCCTTCTCTGGACACGCTCCAGCAGCTCAATGTCCTTCTTATATTGAGGGGCCCAAAACTGGACACAGCACTCGAGGTGCGGCCTCACCAGGGCTGAGTACAGGGGGACAATCACTTCCCTGCTCCTGCTGGCCACACTATTCCTGATGCAGGCCAGGATGCTGTTGGCCTTCTTGGCCACCTGGGCACACTGCCAGCTCAGCAACGGCAAGAACGTTTTAGAAGCAGGGTGCAGGCAGAGGTGGCAGCAGGTCTCACGTTGTGCCAGGCTCAGCACGTGCTGCGCAGGAGGAAGGAGGCCAGCAGGAAGGAGGCATTCGGCCCCTCGGTTGTGCACCACTTTGAAACTTGTTGCGACAGCCTGTTGTGGACACTACCCAGACAGGGTTCATGTTGGAATCTGCAGCCTACTGATGATACAAATGAGCAGAGAGCGGTGTAAAGGAGCCAAGTTCTTCTTTGAGCACAGTACTTCTCAGTTCAGTGAAAGGGAACCATTTTTTTCCGCTTCTGGAAGGAACAAGGTGAGTAAGCTCGCTCAGTGTGCATTGTTTGTTCCCTGTCTTTTGAACATTTTGGTCGATTTCAATGGTAGCCAGGCCTTACAGTTTCTGGAGAATACACCAGACAAAGAGAGAGATATTTTTGACTGCCCCAAGCTGCAGTAGAACTCAAGTCTTCGTAGACAGAGGTGTCAACCAATCCTGAGACACAAGCAAAAGGAGACTCCATTAGTTCAGATGCTGTTTTAATTTAAATACTGCGTCTGCTGCTTTCCCAGTCAGCCGTGTGACAGAACTGAAGGAATTTCTCATGAGACATACAGGGCCTTTGATAATAGTAATGGATAGGGCCTTTTTCAATCAGCGGTGTCACTTCTGGTCGTCGCTCACAATGAAACTGGGTATTTGTGCTTTAAGCATGGAATTTTGGAGGGGAACGAGCTGGTCAAAGTTCAGCCAGTGAGACGGGAGAGAGGACTGAGACTCTGTCCTCATGTGCTACGAAACTGTTGTTGTTTTTAAGACATCTGTATGTCAGGCCTGTCTGTTTGGTGTCTCAGATGAGCTGGAATTATTTGGGCCATTGCTGATGCACTACCTCTTTAAATCCTCAGCAGACCAGCACTGGTTAACGAGATGGACTGTCAAAATATGCTTCTGGGGAAAAGGTGGGATATAGGAACTACTCCATCTCTGAAACGTATGGTCAGATTTGCCCCAGTGGCT
Source organism: Psophia crepitans (assembly GCA_013399095.1). NCBI lineage: Eukaryota > Metazoa > Chordata > Aves > Gruiformes > Psophiidae > Psophia > Psophia crepitans. The sequence goes on along the minus strand of VWZZ01003150.1, from coordinate 680,671 downwards.
GCAGAGCACAGCTGGATGGTGAAAATCCTGTGGATTTGGCTGTGGGCTTGTTACAGAAATCATTGCAGCAGAGCACTCTCAAGCAACAATCTATTATATTTCCGGGAATGTTTTTTTCTTCTCGCTATAGCTGGAGGTTTTGCTGGATTTTTGCTTTTAGTTTAGCTTGCCTAATCTGTTTTTCTCTCTGTTTTTTCTGCTTTTAGGAAATTAGTTTGCGAGCAACTTCAAAAATGGAAAATATTTTTAAAACTATAAACAATTTCTCTTGTTTTCTTGTGGGGGTCCGTTAGCTGGCACTAGTCTAAAGAAGAAATCCCATAGCTCTTGCAGCCAATTTGTTTTGGTTTTCTCCTTTGGTTTATTTTATAGTTACACAGGCCGGATGGGTGGAGATCAGATCGCTATCATTGCGATCCCTGTTATATCTGTCATCCCACAAGTCTGTTTGCTTTCCCGAAACGATTGGTGTTGATTTCAGCAGCTCTATCAGCATGTATATTGCGCTGTTTGGTGTTTCTCTTGCCAAAACACGCCTACTGTATCCAAATGCAAGAAGAAGAAGAAGGTGGTTACTTACCCCTAGCCTCTGTGTACACCAAGAAAGCTTTAGCATATCTGTGAACATCGTGAAACAGCCTCTCCTTTGCTGTGCATAGATTTTCCATTTACTAAATAGCTCTGACTTCTTCCTCACCTGCTGGCATGACTCTCTCTGTGCAGAAGAGGCAGCCAAAATTCCACTTTCATTATTAAAAAAATCCCCCAAACCCTAAATCCTTTGTTCTATTGAAGACACTGGAAGCACCTCTGGGCTGACAGAAATCATCAGCAATGTTGACATATACTTCATAGGGTCTAAGCTTTCATTCAGTAATTTTATACCAGAGTGTAGATCTTCAAAGAATTTTCTCAGCAGAGAATTTCTCAACCTCTACTTTCTTACACAGAGTCAAGCTGGGAATAGATGCTTCCCCATAAATTAAAATGGTGCTGGTCTAGATGTCATATCCTTAAATCAAGACAGTATTACACTTGATGGTTTTGCATATGTGAAGCCCCAGAAGATGCGGACACTGGCACCACACAAAATAGGTAACAGAGGAGATTAAGATACTTTATGTGGTTTGCAGCCAAGAAACAAGACCAGCTGCCTTGATCTCTGACAAATGGGAAAAAGTATTAATCAGAATGAAAAAAAATAAATGGAAACACCTCGGTCATCTTCATTTGCTTATTCTAATACTCAGCTCTTAAGCAGAGGTAGGTAAAACACTTCTGGGCATATTTAAACTATTCCCTTTTTCCAAGACTTAATTTATACCCAGAGAGAGAGAACGAGAGAACACCAGTAGTATGCAATAGCTCAGAACAGGGAGAAAAAGATACATGCAGTGGGACCCTGCATTAGGACAGCGATGGTACTTAAGACTGAGAGAACCAGTGGCCAACCACAGAAGAGTCAGGGCCAAATTTAATGTTAACTTAAATAGTGTATCAGTTGCAGGTAGGTCTGAATCTGAAACTCTGCAGAACTGGGCATTACAGAAAATTCATATAGTTTTGATCTTCAGGAACTGTGTATAAAAATAAAACCACCAAGAGAATGGCAGAAAGGGGGCAAGAGCAACCAATAAGGATGATAAAAACTAACATGAGCAGGAAATGTGACTGAACATATCACTAGCACTGCAGGTTCATTCTACCATGTACTCTAGCACATCTGAGTGTCGCATTTGAGTGCAAGACATGAGCCTTCCAGAAGAATAAGGCTGATGTTAAGGATATTTGCATATGCTTATGGCTTTGGCAAAAGCTGAATTAATCATGTACTGTATTCCAGACTGATGGCTGAATCAAAGCTGTAGGTATAAAAGTTGCTTTTCACCTAAGTTGGTTGGTTTAGTATTTGACCAGAGGAAATAAAGTTGTTGATCTTCTGTTATTTTTCACTTGCACTGCATTAAAGTGTGTACAGAAGGCTTGATAGAGTATTTTTCATAGAACCATTATTGTGTGGCTAATTTATGTGGTCACTTTGATGGTAAGGAAGTTTAATTAGTAATAGCTGCAGTTCTTGAAGAGAATTTTAACAACGTGCCTCACGCAGGAAAAGCACAGAAGTCTCTTTGTTCTGAACAACCTCTAACAGGGTGTAGAAGGAGACTTTTGCTCACTCTGCTCATTCTGATAAATTAGTAGGTTGCTTTGAGCAAGTAAGCGGAACAAGATCACAATACGACCGAACATCAAGTCTTGGCCCACTGAAGGAACAGTTGCACCGTTGCTAAATTGCTGCAGATGATTTATACCATCACAACATCAGTGGTGAGATTTCCTTCCTTGCTTCATTGAAACGGAGCTTCAAACTCCAGAGGCCCTTTTCTAGCTGTCTCTAGCTAGACGTCCAAAAGCTACGCTACTTCCTCTGTGCATGGAAAGAAATTGGTATAGCTAGAGAGTGCGTCACCTCATCCAAATAAGCTTAGGATAAGCCAATTCAATTGCCATAATCGAATCTGCTGAAAACAACCTTCCACACTTTCTGTTAGGAAAAGAAATAGTTGGGGCTGGTACTGCAAGGTTCCACTAACTGAGGCTGTGTACCCGTCTGGAGAACACAATATATTCTCATCTTTACGGCTATTAGGTTTTGGAAAGACAACAGATAAACAAGTTGTTTGAATCCATAAAGCTGATATAACTTTTAATAAATATTTTGGTGTTGTCTGAAAGGCAATACCTACACCACCGACTAGGGATTGTTCTCTATACTAGAGGCCAGCCAGATGGCATCAGTCCTGTCCGCAGACCTGAACTCACTGCCCTCTCAAAACAGAGATGTCCGGCTGCTTTGCGGGAAGGGTCCCTGGCAGGCAGTGGGCTTCAGCACGTCTGTGGCTGCGCTAACAGGCACCAGTGAGCAACAGTGTGCTCATCGTTTCATCGTGGTTGTGAATCAGGGTGTGAGCGATGCCCTGCCTGATTCTTATGTACTAGAATAGCTGTAGTCAAGAGGCTTTATTCTGCAAAAATATAGTTACTACTGAAAACACTTCTTTTTAGCAGCAGAAGACCAGAGGCTCAATTGGGATACAATGTGCTTTGGCAGGACAAGGCTATGGTTTCAGGTTGGGAGGGATTCCCAGACAGTTGGGTATCATTTCGTATGTTCTTTAAAGAAAGATCCCCAAAGGGAAAGTTACATTGCCTGTATGGTCTCTAAGTGAATCCTGATCAAATGACTTTTTATACTTTTAGCTATAGCAGATAGACTACCTGGTAGTGTCCTGAATCTTTCTTGAGATGTAGAGGCGGTAGCTCTCATACATCTTGTATAAGCTCTGTAAGCTTACAACAGTCTGGCAAGAGAGAGATGGAATGGAATAATCGTTTACTTCTGGTCTCTTAGATGTATGTAAAAAAGAAAAAAGTAGGCTGAGCATTTATCAGACATCAGGATTTATGGTAAGACTTGCAGAGGTCAAGAATACTGTCTTCAATTCTTCCTTTTTGATGAAGCAGTTTAAAATTCTAAGGCCTGAGACAGGTCTGAGGTCCTCAGTTTTGAGGGGATGAGGAACTACAGTGAACAAAACTTCTCTCTGCAACATGGTGAAGAAACTACCTCTCTAGCTCTGAGGAGGGGAATTGTGCTGGGGAGTTAACTCAGTCTCACAAGAATTGAGGAGGAGATGGATGGACACGAGAGAGGGACTAAAACCAGAAACTATAAGCCACTTCCAGGGTGTCTAGAACTAAACAGAATTTCCAAATGTTAGTGGGATGGTTTAGAATTTAGCTTTTGTGAACATCTCCTGCTTGCTGTAGGGATCCACTTTGAAGTTTATGTATATAGGATTGGGAAGCTATTTTGTGATATTTTGTCTTTGTCTTTAATCTCCAGGACTCCATACAACTCTCACATTTGGCTCAAAGCAATGAGTTATTAATAATAAGGATGATTGTCAATGATGGGGACCAAAGGGTGTGTTCCTAGGTTTACTTAGATTAGAGATTGCCATGTACAGCCAAATCTGTCACAACTGCAAAGAGGTTAAGAAAAACACAAAAGGACTGATTACAGACCAAGAATACCCATTTCTATGAATGCAGACCCAACGGTTACACAAGCACAGGCTTTAAGGCAGAGGCGTTTCTCACTGTGGTCATCTGTGCACTCTGAAAAAAGCCATTACATAGACTTGGATATACATTTTACTGCAAAGACAATGGGATTCAGATGTGCCATAAAGAAACAAAACCAAACCAAAACACATGTATTTCTTAGGTGGCGTGAGCTAAAGAGCTGTGTATAGCCCCTTATATTTGGAGCATCTCAGAACCAGAGGCGGGGACTTTTAGTCCCACAGTGCTGCTAATGTCTAGCAACCTTCTAAGAGTAAGGAAGCAGACAGCATCTCTTGTTCCTCAGCCACGCTGTTGCAATATCAGTGCAGATGCCACTTGTGATAAAGGTTTCTCGTAATGTAAATAATTATCGGCTCTTCCACTAAGAAACCCTGCGCCAGACTCCCCGGCACGCCACAGGGGCTGTGCGCGGAGCCGGCTCCTGTGCTGCTGCTACCTCTCTTTCCAGGGTCGCAGGTGCACAGCCAGACCCCTACCACGATCCGCCTCGCCTCGGCCGGCACCGGGGAGCCCCTGCCAGCTGGACGTCTGCTGGAGCAGCTCTTTTCTACTCAAGTTCAGCAGAAAGCTGGAGAATATCACCAGCGCAGAAGGAAGGATCGAAAAACTAAGCAGAGCACATAGGACGCTCTCCGGTGCAGTGGACAGCACCGCAGCCTGGGTCCGTGATGAGCGATACAGACCTCTTGTGGTGGTCAAACCTCAGTATGTTCCTGCTAGTCAGCTGGTGTGTATTTCATAAAAATTAGCTGGCATTTTGCCCTTAAAATTGTATTTAGAAATAGGAAATTCTTTGTGGCGTGTTATTCTTCCTCAAATGCCTCTATGGTTTTTTTTACGACAGTCTCATGCACAGACTTTTATTTACATGTTTTATAAACCCTGGAATTTATGGCTTTCTGCAAATTCTTTCTTCAAAATGTAACAAATTAATCAGAGACCTGAAATTCTATTAATCCAGGTCTTTTTATGGCCTTTCCTGTCATTCATACTCCCAAGTGTCCCAAGGAAATCTGCTAATTGAGAGAAGTCAACAGCAATCAGAACAGTTACAAGACAAACTGGGAAAAGCAGCAGTAATTATGCAACAAATTAATGAATATATTAAAGTAAATGGAATTCTTTTCTATTGCAGAAAAAGCAGACATGATTAAGAGTAGGGACCAATTAGTGGTGTTCTTTGTGACAAGGAGAAATGTTAAGATAAAGGGTAGATGGAACAATTAAATTATGCATACGTGAGAGGTAGCAAAAGCGAATGATTAACTGAATGCCCTGATCCAGCCCACCAGATGACTACAGCATGAGAATTAAACAGCAGCATGTGCACAGTTACCAGCAAAAACATCTGGTGTTACTTCAATTTCACAAAAAGAGTGATGTTTTACACTCATATAGATATATATAGGGATATATAGATACACATGACATCTTCTGTTGTGCAAGGAATCTTCAAGACTCGGCCTTACTACAAAGAACCATGGCTTTGGGCATATCGGCATCTTATCAGCAAGCATGCTGCTAATTCACTCATGAAGGCTTCCCCGGTGAGGATCTCCTGTGAGCACCTGCACTTCAGATCTTCAGACTCTTCAGAGTCTCTCAGGTGGATTCAGCCTGGACACAGTAATTTGCAGGACATATATCCCATGGCACGTGCAGTACTGAAATGGCCTTTTTAGTGCTTTCCTTGCATATTTGAAACATGCTGTCTATACTATCAGCCAGCATTGCCCAGGAGTTAGACATTTGTCATGAGCAGCCTTCCTCACACACCCCCATGGTCCACCTGGAGCTGGATGTATCAGCCCACGTTCTATCCCAACAGGTATCCCTCTACTCTTTGCTGTACATAGATTTTCCCCAATAAGGTCCTGGTATGAGATCCTTTTGTGAGGCATGTGCTCCTGATGGCAGTGCTTTTGGCCTCATGAACAAGGTGGCTACATGTTTCACAAGCATTACTAAGCTTTTTTTGGGAAAAAAAAATCTCAGCAAATGTCTTGGGCTCTGGAATGAACATACCCATATTCAAGTCATCCTTGTGGAGAGCTGCTAATGGTTGGGTCACCTGGACAGTGTAAGGGAGTGCACCAGAGGGTGAGTCATTGAGGACCTGAACCAGAGGTTTTTCCTTCCCAGCAAGCCCATTCCACAGGGTATTGTCCAAGACTAAGACTTTTGCCCTCAAAGGTCTTGGAGTCACATGAGCATGTGTACACTACCGATACCTTTAGAGTATTATGGCTTCTTTTTATATATATCTTCTCATTTTTTCTTTGAAGGATGCACTGGGAGGGAATATACAACATTCCCCTAAATCTGCCTCTGCATTGCAGGACACCTTGCCTTCTGCAGTTTTGAGCAGTTACAGCAGGACCAGATGTTCAGCAAATTCACTGGAACGTGAATTAGCACTTACAAGCCTTTTTTCCCCCCTATAATGTGAATGTCTTTTGGCAAAATTAAAGGCAACCAACTCATATGGCATAGGCCATCAAAGTACAGTAAAAAGGCAAATTTTTAACTGGTGGCCAGTAGATGTATTCTCTGTTTTCTGCTGCTGATGTTTTGAGATCTGCAGTGTCCCAGGGTAGATTTTACTGAGGTGTAGAAAGAGAAGACAGCGACAAAGACAGAAGTTTTAGTTATACAAAATGGATTGGTACGATTTGTGTTTCTGTTTTGTTGTTGTTTTTTTTTCTCTTTTATGAGTCTTACTGTGATTTTTACCCAGTTTTCACCACTTTTGTCAAAAGCTGTTCAGTATTTTGATTGCTGAGAGCTGACAAATGATTAGTTCTATACAACGAGTAGACAAGAGCTTTTGCAGGAGAAAGTGAACATTTTAAAATTAGCTTTCTTTGATAAAAACATAATTCTGTTAGATGGGGTCACCAAATCCTCCTTAGACTGGTGCTGATGAGGTTATTGCTACTGCTCCAAGTCTCGTACTGATTCTTCCTTTATTGGAAGGGCTAGACAGCACGTTGCTTCCACTGCAGTGAGAAGGTACTTAGATGGCTCATGCATGTCTGTCTTTTCTAACCTTCAGGAAACATGATCAGGTCTGAGACTCCAAATTTAGGTTTAAATTGCACTGTAATACTATTTTCAAAGACAAGTACATTTTTATGTATCCTGGAAAACAGACACATGCTTCGATATCTTCTTTCCAAGAGAAAACAACAGTGCCTGCAGTACAGACATCACTTTTGAACAACTGTAACAAAAAAGGAAAAGTATGTGGAAAAAAAGGAAACTCCATACGAAAGAAAACCCTTCGCAGAGAAATAGTAAACTTTGTACGAAATTATTGCAGTTTTTCTCATCAAAGGGAATACACTAAGGTTAGGAGTTACATTTTATAGGAAGATAGCATTGGTAGGTTAAGGAAAGTAGACTGCTCTTTTCAAGTTGAACTCAGACCATAAACTAGATGATTGCACTTGGTTATCTGCATGCCTGTAATTATTCTAACTCTCCACTGGATGTCAATACTGCTTAATACAAATGTTGGCTCAGAATTCACTGCTTAGAGCACAGCAAGCCTGGCTTTTAGAGGTGATCGCTGTTTAAGAACCTAATTAGATAAGGAACGTAACTGTAGCAGGTGAACCTCACCCATTTGGAGGTAGACAGACGATAGCCTTGAATAGTAAAGGCACTTCTTCCTCCCTTCCCCAAAAAGTTTAGGTTGCAATTGAGTTTCCATGCTATAATTGATGCTGTGCATGTCTCCGCAAATATATCTGCTCCGAACCGTTTGGCAGAATTGGGAACCTGGTGTCTAAAATTCCTACCAAAGATAAAGGTTTCTTTATCCCTAAAATCATTGCAATGGTACCTTCTGCTTTTTACAGGAGGGGAAGCTTGCAGAACTCAGGCTCTTGAAACCTTGTGCACAAAAGATATACACATAGAGTAAGTTTTCATTAAAAAAAAGTTGTTAAAACCACATGGCTGGTATTAAAGCCAAAATTACTGATTTGCTTGAACAAGCCTTAGTTAAACTCTGAACTTCCAGGAGCTTCCATCCCTTTCGTTCCTACCTAAAACTGATCCCCTGGTGCAGAGTTTTCCTCTGCAGAGCAGAGGTGTGGTGGAGGTGCTGAAGGAAGAGCCAACAGCAGTCGAACTGCAGAAGCAGAAGAGGTGATGGCATGAAGGTAAGAGGAGAGGAGGAGTAAAAATTCCCTGTCCTGCAGATACAGGAATTTAGAGGATATCCTGCATTTGCCTGAAATCCCAGTGAACCCTGCCAGGTAAAAAAAAATAAATCAAATGAGTAATTCTGTAGTGCAAGAGCAGTAGAGCTTAGTGACTCTCTATTATCCTCCTGCTGCAGTCACCACAGGTAAGAACATGGTGCCCTTTGAAGAGGAGAGGGAAATTGTGCTCATTACTAAATCTGAGTTAGCAGAGTATAATTTTTAAATGAACATTTTGTAAAATCTTTTTTTGGGTTTTTTGTTGTTTGGGGGTTTTTTTGCAGATGACTTTAAAGACAACCAGTTTACATGGTACTTTTGGCATAGTCAGGGATTTTGGATATGGTGGTGGGTTTTTTTCTACTACCATATGTAGCAAATCAGCTGAAACAAAATGGAGAAAACAAAATGAACAGAAATGGTGTTTCAATGATTGAGCTCCCAAAGCTGAGCTGATGCCAGTGGCACCCCATGCTTCTGTGATTCTGCCTAACGATGCCTGTGGTATTTAACTTTCATAAGGATTTAATATTTGACACTGTGACAACATTTTTTCCAAGCATGCATGGAGTGTTTTTTATACTCTTTTTTGGCATATTCAAAATGTACTATATTTAAGATTGCTGTAATCACATACATACATTGGCTACTGGCCACAACATTTGAGCTATTAATCATGCCCTGGAATCCATGGCAGATGTAAAAATTAAGTTTTATTTATCAAACTTACTCATTGGAAATGGCAGCCCAAGAAATTTACTCCTTCGGATTTTGACTTTTTCTTGCATACTTCTGGCAATGGGTTCAAGGTTTTAGAAAGGTGTAAATCATATTTTTGTTCAGTCCAGACAGTGTTGGCACAAAACTAAAATTATTTTTCCAGAAATGCAAACCCTTTTGTTTGGATGGCCTTTATTTTTCTGCCAAATTATACCACCAGTGCTATTGCTTTAGCCTAACACTATTTTCCATTATAATCCCGTCTTTCAAGAAACAAACCAAAGCCTTCTAACCTTGCAGAAATTTCAGACCCACAGATATGACTACCTCTCAGCTGAGCTGGGAAAGTGGTCTCCAGTGACAGGCTTGGAGGATTCTGGTTACTTTTTCCATGAACAGCTAGATGAAAAGCAAATAACCTGATAAGGAAAAACAGGTTTAGGAGGAAGACTGTTTCTGTGGTATGACTCACAGAAGCTCCGGCTCTGAAAACCTTAGCAGTTTATGGGTTTATTTAGAAAAGACAGTGTCTTTGAAAACAACTAGCATGAGTACTGTTTAAGTTGAAGGGGCCCCAAATGATTGTCATGCTGTTTCTGTTGTTTGCTAGCATAGGAAAAGCTCTTACAACCCAAACTTTCTCAAATTTTCTATTAAAAAGGACAAATCAGGTACAATAGTACAGAAAAGAAGAAAAAAACCCCAACTAACAAGACTAGCATTATGGGACAAAAATACACCCTCCATAGGAGTGTAGAGAGTGCTGCAGATTTGTTCCTGGCTGGTTTTTTGCTTACAAATTGTTTTTGATTTACAAGCATTCCTTTTATATACATGTATGAGATATTAAAATGTAAGAACTAAATTAATTCCAATTGTCTTCTGCTTGGACTAAATATATGTTAATGTCTGGGCTTTATTTTATTTGCCTTCGCATTCCAAACAATGTCATAATACACCTTTTTGTATTTGTACCACTGATCTATATAGCACATTATCATTCAAAAATCAGTCCCTTTCTTGAGTAGCTTATAAACTAGCCCAAATGAGGAAGGTACCGGAATGACAGTATATAAGAGAGTGTATGGACAGCAGTGGAGAGCACATCAGCATAAAAGGGACTCTTCTACCAAGATCATAGAATCATAGAGTACCAGGTTGGAAGGGACCTCAAGGATCATCTAGTCCAAGCTCTCTTGTCAAAAGCACGGTCTAGACAAGATGGCCCAGCACCCTGTCCAGCCAAATGTTGAAAGTGTCCACTGTTGGGGAACGCATCACTTTCCTGGGTAGATTTTTCCAATGGATGATTATTCTCATTGTGAAAAAATTTCCTCTTTCGTCCAGTCAGAATGTCCCCAGGGGTAATTTCTACCCATTACTCCTTATCTTTTCCACGTGAGTCCTTGTAAAAAGGGAGTCTCCATCTTCTTTGTAGCCACCCTTTAATTACTAGAACATGGTGATGAGGTCTTCCCTAAGCCTTCTCTTCTTAAGGCTGAACAACCCAGCCTTTCCTCACATGGCAGGCTTCCCAGGCCTTTGGTCATCTCTGTGGCCCTTCTCTAGACGCTCTCCAATCTACCCACATCTTTTTTATATAGTGGGGACCACTATATAAAAAGTGCTGAGTAGAGTGTCCACCTGACAAGTGCTGAGTAGAGTGGGATAATGACTCTACCTCTGCTCATGATACTGTTATTGATGCAACCCAGCACCCTGTGGCTTTCTTTGCTGCACCAGCAAGCACACTGTTCACTCATATTGAGTTTGTCGTCCACCAGGACCCCCAAGTCCCTTTCCACAGAGCTGCTCTCCAGACAGGTAGATCCTACCTGTGCTGCGCTCCTGGATTATGTTTTCCCAGGTGCAAGACCTTACACTTGTCCTTATTGAACTTCATCAGGTTCTTGTTAGCCCACTCTTCTAGCCTATCCAGGCCTTCCTGCAGGGTGGCTCTCCCTTCCAAAGTGTGTACTTCCCAATTCAGTTTGGTATCATTGGCAAACTTCATCAGGGTATCTTTGATCCCGTCATCCAGATCGCTTATGAAGATATTAAGCAGCATTGGGCCTGGCATCAATCCCTGGGGGACCCCACTTTTGACAGGCTGACAGTTCAAAAAAGAGCTATTTCCCACCACCCTGTGGGTGCAGTCTGCCAGCCAGTTACCCACCCACCACACGGACCACTTGTTTGGGCCACAATGAATCAGTTTCTCTAGGAGGAGGTTGTGGGGAACCGTATCAAAAACCTTGGAGAAATCCAGGCAGACAACATCCACTGCTCGCCCCACATCAACCGAGCAGGTTACTTTGTTGTAGAAGGCGACCAGTAAAGGAGTGTTTGGGCTTTGTTCACCCAGCCTGACCTGCTGCTTAGCTGGTGCTTCCATGTTAGAAGTGTGGTCATGCTGGTCTGTTCTTATAGACATTGGAGAGAGGGTGATGCAGACATCAGGTGAGCTAACTCATTAGGTGTGTAATACTAAAAGGGGTGAATACTTGGTGAGCAGGGAACAGAAGACCGTCCCAAGTACAGCAGGTTGAGAAGGAAGTTGTCCAGTTTGCAGGAAAAGCTGTTTAAAAAACATACTGGTTGTTTAATCCAGACTGTTCTGGCTGGTGATCCCAGTGCTCCCCAGCTGGGCAGATATCCCCATCACCAAAACCATCATTTCCCCCTCCCAGGTGAAGGCACTACCACCAGCCAGAACAGCCCTTGCCCTGAACCTGGCAGAGCTGTTCTGGCACGGCACGCCAGTGACGTGTGGGCTTATGGAGGAGAGTTGGGGCAAGGAGGGGAGAAGTCAAGCAGAAGGATTAAAGCACTGCAGTCTGTGCTGCATGTCCCGTGGAAGGGGGATGTCCTCCCACTGTCCAGCTACTCCTCCAAAAAAACCCTGTGGTCAGTCAGGGAGCATTGGCCAGGCGGCTGCATCACCCACCTGCAGCGAGGACAGGCTGAAAAGACAGAGGTTCCTCCAGCAGTGTCAGGGGTCTGGCCTTTCATTTTATTTGCCTTTTTATTTTCTGTAAAGCAGAACTTTTCTGGTTTCTCCCTTTGGTGAGGAAAGCAAACACAAAGAAAATCCACACTCAGTTCAGTTTGTACTGAATCAGTGTATAACTTGGCCTCCAAACTGAAATATTGACTATCTGCAAAGCCCTAAAGGAAACCAACATCCTAATTTGAGGTAAACGAGTATAAATCCAACAGTTTGAATGGGCTGCTTCAGGCAGTAGTGTCAATACCTGTACAACTGTTATGAGGGGAAAGATAAGCAGTATCTACCAGGTTCTCTCTATGACTTGAAACGTGGTGATACAAATTCATTAGCTGTGGTGCTGCTCAACACACTCATCATTTATTTGTTCCTAAAGAGTCCTCTCAGGTTTTGTTTTGTAAGTTTTCCTACATTCCTCCTGCTTCAATATCACATTGTTTGCCAGCATCCTACTTGTACTCAAAATGCGTAAGATTTGTTTTCCGAAATGTCAGCATTTCCAGGTGTCAATTTTCTTTCCTTTTCAGGCGCAGAAGTGCCAGCAGAAGGTTGGCTCTCTTCTCCTGGCTCCACTATGAATTAGATTCAACCTTTCCTTAGAAAGGTTTGTGTTTCAGAACAGCTCATTAAGGAAAACAAAACAAAACAAAACAAAACAAAAAAACCCAAACCAAAACCAACCCGACCCAAGCCCCAAGACAAGACTGTTAATGGAAGAAAAAGCTCTAGGTTTTGGTTTGAAAGTTCTTCAAGAAAAGGAACGCAAAGGAACTAAGGAACATAAACAGTTCTCATCCATGCCCCTTCTCCATGCCAACATATTTCTTCCTTCCAACTTCTGATCACAAATTAGTAGTTTAGTAACTGACCCTGTAGTACTTTGGACTATTATTCTATTTGGGTCTGCTTTCACCTAAATAACAACCATCTGGTGGTGTCTCAGATCAGATTCGTGTGATGGACTGTATATAATAATCAGTTCAAGGATCGTCAGGGGAAGGGTTAACATTCTTGCCCTGAGCAGGAGGACCACAGCTGCATGCCGTAAACTTCGCACAAAGATTGTCAGGGTAGAAGGGCTGGGTCAGCTGTAAAGAATTAAGCAAATCCCCCTACTACACCAAGAGGGAAGACTATGACTGGAATTAAGAAGTCCTTTTCTGTTCTTGTGTTTGTTTCATAGTAAAATAGATAACTGAGAACATTTGAGGCATACCTTGACCCTTACCCTCTACAAGATTTTTCCTCATGGAGGGCCTTGCTCTTTGATCTCACAGAACCTGAGTAATTCATCTTCCGTTCCAGTAATGTCCGAGGTTTACAGGAGGTGTGCAGAAAAGAGACCACGTGAACTTGCTATTTATCCAGAAATCTGTATCCCCACTGCTAATCTAACATTATGTTCCTAAAGGACAGATGGAGGGTTTACGCTGAAATGTTCCCTCCACAAATACTTCTTCAAGGGCAAGATTGAATTAAAGTAGCTTGAAAGTGTCTTGTTTTCCCTGAAATGTTAAAATCCTGCTTCAGCACAAACAGAATGTCCAAAATGCGGAGTTCCTTGGAAGGTTTATCACAGGGATATGGGGAAATGCTACAATAAGTCATGGGACAGCTGGAAACAAAAGTACGTGTCACAGGATGTTAGAGATGGAAAAAAAAAATAATAAGGGCTGGTTGACTTTGCATATCCAAAGGCTCTTTTGTGGAGAGGAGGAATGTGAAATGCTGCAGCGTGTTGCAGAAAGGAGGCTTTCAGGAAAAGACGTGGCTGAGGATGCTATTACAGCCTGGGACCACGGTAAGGGTATAGTCCGGACTCCTCATGATTAGTGGGGAAGGCCACGTTCTGTTCCCATTTCTTTCTGCTTTCTTGGGTTCTTTCAGTTTGTTGGGGTGCCAAGGGTTATCATGCTTTGGGCTTCTTCTTTGCTTCTTTTTAGCTGTGGGTTGGAAAATAATTTTCCTCTAATGTCTATGTGAATGTAAGGTATGCGTGTATATACAGAACCTAAGTGTGTATAGATCTGAATATATGCACGTATACACATCCAAAAACTTCTTTAAGAATAAAACATTTTATATACCACATTGTGCAAAAGCACAGTCACCCACTTATCTTCATAACCATAATGAATCCTATTGAAATCAATAAGATTTCTTCCAGCAATAGCGGACGCGTGGGACACGTTCTGACGGTTCAGGGCACTGGCTGGCTTTGTTGTTCTGAGCCCACACCCAGGCACTTGCTGTTCATCAGAAAGCTGCTGCACCTCTGGTGTCTTTGGAGGAGCTGCCTAAGGGAGCAGCAACCTACCTGAACCTTCGCTCCTGCTTTTCCTGACCGGTGCGAGCTGATACTTTACGAGCTGACTCCTTTCCTCTGTAACCATTGCTGCGCTGCCTGTCGCTGAAGCTGCTGTCCGTCTGCAAGATTTAAAGCAAGACTCTTGACGGTATCTGCTGTTGACAATGGAAAAAGCAGATTTGTTCTGGCTTTTTTTTTTTTTTTGGTGGGGTAAGACTATATTTGATATATGAAAACATTTTTCAAAATGATTAGATCAATCCCTCTGTAATTTGATTTGTTGGGTGGGAGGAGGGGGGTGGAGGAAAAAAATCTATTGTAGAATGTTTTTCAATAAAACTGCAACAACTAAGACTCCAGACCAACAAACACTTACACATGTGCTTAGCTTTAAATCTGAGTTAGACCCATGGGGCCTATATTTGTATTTGATTAATGACAATTATTTGAAGAAAGATGGACTGGGTGGAATCAACTGGAAAAAATATGAAGCTATAAAAATGTATGCTTACTGTAACCTATTTTTATACTGTTTCAGTTCTGTTATATTCTTTTATCTTGTATATTTGGCACGCAGCTGTAGGTTTCTAGCATAAGGAAAAGGTTGCGCTGTCAAATTCTGTTTAGGTTTAATTGGAAGCGTGTAACCAAGTCCCCACTTGCCAACATGAGCCCAAGCAGAAACCCTATTAACAGTAGGGAACCCGGCTGCGGAACTGGGACCTTCATTTAAATGAACTCCAGGGGGAGATCCCTCCTTCCTTCCTTCCTTCCTTCCTTCCTTCCTTCCTTCCTTCCTTCCTTCCTTCCTTCCTTCCTTCCTTCCTTCCTTCCTTCCTTCCTTCCTTCCTTCC